>CM076584.1:247542391-247847411 GCA_034641835.2 Pinus albicaulis | reverse complement strand
GTCCCAACTTTGTTTTCAGGAGTTTCATCAAGCCCGCAAGCCAAAAAAATGATATTCAAGAAATTTTTCCATATTGGTGATAAAAATGGATATGAGTGTTTGTAGAATTTTTATTTTCAATATAATGCATCTACATAAAAAAATAAATTAAAATATTTATCACTGATGTTGATTTCCACAGCGTGTTGCAACAAAGAAACAACTATTTTTACAAAAATAAAAAAATGTGTTTGTTTTATTTTCTTATTTATTTTATTTTCTCCACTATTCTACTCTTCTTTGAAAATCGAATATGTTTACGTATAAGAGTATTTCCAGTGGAGCCATTTCCGAAATAAGGCCTCTATACATACCCAAATTTGAAAAATGCATGTTGATAAATAGTAGGGTATGAGAAGCCAACTTCCCTTCTTGTAAAAAAAATTGGGCAAAAATTCTCAATTTCTTGGGAATCTTGCTCAGTCTCTTCTGTTTGGCTATGTACCTCAGCAAAGGCTACAGATGGTGACTCTGTGGCCTGAAGGGAACTAGTAGGTTGTCTAGAAATAACTTTCCTAGGTCCTACTGATGGCTGAGATTCAGTTTTCTTAAGAATTTTGTCAATAAAGGTCATTCTCCCAAGGGTCACCGGTCCCTTAGGCTTTTTAGGTTTGGGAGGAATTTTGTCTTTTTTATATTTTCTAGTCATTTAAAATAACAAGCCTTCATTCCTACCTAAAGAAAAATTTTTTTTACCCAATTCTGCTGTGAAGCAGGCAATGAGCAAGTATGTTCCTTGCTCGGTGCGCAGGTTCTTAGCTTCCGTCTTTAAAACCAAATTCTTCCCAAGAAGAAAAATGGTCAAATGTGCATCACTCATTCTAAATAGCATACACTCTCCCCGGCAACGGCGCCAAAATGTCGAGGAATAAAAGGTATATTTTTAACACCTATTTATCTCACATTAATTTTCAATCCGGGAGCGACTTTTTATTTCAAGAGTGTACTCTGTCTGAGGCAGAAATTCAATCTAAGAGTAATGTTGTGTGAGATGTCGTACAGAATGTTAAATACAAGAGTAAACAGATGCTTGTAAAGAAATCTAATAACAGTAACATAAATGGAAATGCTCTGAAACCTTAATTTAACCAATGTGCAAAACATCGATCAGGGATACAGTAGAAATAACTCCTTCCCTTAGAAATCGATGCAAGATAACCAATCTGGGAACTTGGAAGCAATAACCAGTGTCCTCTACAGTAGGTGATATTAAAGCAATCGAAATGAAAGCAAACTCAATATTCGTGCTGATGAAAATAAGTGAAAGGAACAAAATTTGGAAAGGAACAACAACTTGTAATTCCTATGCATACCAATTGTAGGTCATCTATTTGCTAATATGAAGCTATGAATCAGAAATAATAAACAGAAATGGAACAACAATATGAACAAAAGCTCTAATTCTAACACAATCAGGCAACTAATCTCAATACTCCAATCCTGTCGACAGCCAAGACTATGAAACAGTTCATTGGAATGAATCATAAATCAATGGAACAACAACGCTTTATAAAAGATAGCAAGATGAATAAGATAGTAAATACGATCCTTGCTAAGATAGAATAGCAGTGCAATTCATTAATGTATACATCAAATCTGAATTCAATCCAATGGCAATCAAATAACTCTGTAATCGTAATAAATCTAAATGGAATTATCACACAACAGAAATAAAAGAGTAGCAATACAAACAGCGGATCGATCCACCAGGGTCAAGCCCTCAACTGCCGGTGAAACGTCGCTGGGCTACTGTAGAGCTTGAAAAATGGAACGAGAACGCCTCTTTGTATTAATCAAACATGAATATCTTTTACATCAGTTTCTCTTTGATCACAAGAGTCAAGGAATTACAGTGTTACAAAGGGAATTCAATAATAATCCATTCTCCGCCAATACACAATACCTGCTCTCCTTTTATAATCAGAAAGAGGAGAAATTAAATAGAAAATATGATCTCTCATAACAATATCAGATTGTTCCCAACAACTTGATCAACCAGAAAATATATTTCCATCCATATTTTAACAAGAGTAAGACGAATTTGGCTTTGCAGCTGAGATTTGGAGGACGGTCGCAACAGTAAATCTGAGAAAATCGTGCTCAAAGAACCTTGTGTTTCTCTTAATACAGGTCAAATTTGGGCAACCCGTTCTTTGATAAGTTAATTTGGTTCGTTCTGGACAAAACCCATGTTTCAGATTTTCCAGATTCTTCTTCATTTTCCCATAATCTCAACCGCAAAACTATAACTTCTTATTCCAGTGAATTTCTAAGTAGGAATATTTGATGATGATTTGGAGATCAAATCTACAATCTCGAAAATATCTTAGAGGCTAAAATGGTTAGTGTTGGTACAAAATATATTAATAAACCATCATTGATAAAATTATGCATAATAATCATCAATTTATTAAAAATAAAGGAGAAGAAATAATATTCATCCATAAGAACATAAATCATTATAAAATGGATTTATATGATAAATTATAATAAATGACATGATAAAGAAGAGTAAAAGTGGATGAAATAAGTGTTAAAAAGTGGTCGTATTCACGGCCCAACAGCCTTTAGCCTCAGAAATCTCAAATGGCCCAAACCACAACGGGTCAAACTTTCCACGCTTACCTTTCTCAGCTCTTCTGATGTCCCATCTCAGTACCAAATCCCCAGCCTGCATTTCCTTGTCTTTGGCATGTTGATCAAATAAACCCTTCATTTTATCTTGATATTCTACTAACCTGTCATTCACTTGGCTCCGAGTCTCTTCTAACTCAACCAGCTGGTTCATTCTTCTGATGAGGTCATTGGGCTCTTCTTGGCTATCCTGGAGGAACCTAGCCACCGGCAAAGCGAGCTGAATTAGAAATACTGTCGCTCAACCATAGACCAATTTGTATGGGGACTTTCCTGTTGACCTTTTACTAGTGATTTTGTTCGCCCATAGCGTGAATTTAAGCTAAGAGTCCCAGATTTTCTAAATTTCATTTATAGATTTCTTTAATGCCCTTACCAATGTTTTATTGGAAGACTCAGCTAGTCCATTTCCTTGGGGATAATAGGCTATAGAGTGACCCAAGGTGATATTATATTACTGACAAAAATTGGTGAATTTGGCAGACTTGAAAGCTTGAGCGTTATCTGTCACAACCTTAACTGGACAGCTAAATCTGGATATGATATTCTCCTCCAAGAACTTGATCATAACTACATCGGTGGAATTTCTCGCTGGTATAGCCTCTACCCACTTGGTAAAGTAATCAGTGGCGGTTAGGATCCACTTATGCTGACCACTGGATACTGGGTGGATTTCCCCGATGAAGTCTATCCCCCATTGCTGAAAAGGCTCTTCTATATGTACTGGGATCATGGGTAAGGGTGAAAATTTATGTTTTTCAGCAAACCTTTGGTATTTGTCACATGCCCTGACCCGAGCATGTACATCTTCTAACAATTTTGGCCAAAAGAAACATACTTTCAATATCTTGTGGGTTGTAATCTACCAACTATAGTGGCCTCCATAGATGTCTTCATGGAATTCAACCATGACCTCCTCCACCTCTGACTCTGTGAGGCATAAGAGCAGGATTCCTGAAGGATCTTTCCAATATAGTCGACCATTTTCAACGATATATTTCTGGTATTTCAACCTCAATGTTTGATATTTGGTCTTATCAAAGTTTAAAGGACTCCTGAGTGTTAAAAGGTATTCTACAATATCTTTATACCAAACACTGAGTAGGTACTTCATGTGTTTTTTTTGCACAGTGGTTTCTATCTCGTGCTGTTCATCTGCACCTTCAAGTGATTCTCCAACTTCCATAGATAGGTTAATTCCCAGAGCCTGACAGTTTGACTCAGACAATATTTTGGCTAGCCCCTGTCCCTTGATAAGCTTCGTCGGGTGAATGTCTAATTCATATTCTTGAATCTTAGCGATCCATTTCCCTCTTTTGCCCTCACTGTCCCCCTCAATCAAGGTGTCTTTCACTGTGACAGTAGGCATGAAAGCAGTTATGGTTGATTGTAGTACATACATTTGGAAAGATTTTAGGGACTTTACCAGGGCATACGCCTGCTTCTCTAAAATTTTATACTTCAACTCGGCGTCCCGAAGCACTTGACTGAAAAAGAAAATGGGTTGTTCATACCCTTCTTCATTTTTCTGTAAGAATACTGTGGCTACACTATGTGGGGATGAAAATGAGAAGATCATGAATGGCTTACCATAGTCTGGTCCTACCAATACTGGGGCTTCTGCAAAGGCACTCTTAATTCTGTTGAATGCTTCTCTTGACTCTGTCATCCATTTTACATCACTTTTTTTCTTAAGCATCTCAGTGATATGCCGAACAATTTCTGCGTAATTCAGGATGAATCTTCTCGAAAAAATTACGGGTCCAATGAATACCTAGACCTCCTTCTTGTTTCTAGGTAAGGATATGTCGTTAATTACATTTACTCTTTTTGGATCAATCTTTACTCCTTCTTTAGTTACGATTTTCTCTAATAGTTTTCCTTCTTCTAAAGCAAACATGGACTTTTGAGGATTTAGGGATAGGCCATACCCGCGAAACTTGTCGAAAGTCCGGCATAAATATTCCATATGTTCAGCATCATCCTTCGAAAAAATGGTGATATCATCCAGATATACCACAACAAACTTGTCTTGATCTCCTACGAAAGCAATGTCCATAATCTGTTGGAAAGTGGCTCCTGCATTTATCAGACCGAAAGGCATTCGGCCATACATGAACATACCCCATGGTGTGGTGAATTTCGTCTTCTTTTGATCTTCAGGGAGGACTTCCACCTGGTTATATCCAAATAATCCATCCATCATGGACATTCGAGAAGATCCAACCACTTTTTGCAATATGTGATCCATCTTGGGGAGGGGATAGTTATTTTTAAGGGATCCTCTATTCAAATTCTGAAAATATACACATAACCTTATTTCTCCATTTTTCTTTCAGATTGGGACTAGGTTGGCCACCCATTCTGAATATCCCAGAGGCACAATGATCTTAGCCTTCAACAACTTCTTGATTTCTTTCTCTATGGAAGGGAGCAGCAAAGGGTTGATCTGCCTTAAATTTTTCTTATGTGGCTTAGCATCTCCCCTCAGTGAAATTTTGTGTTGTATGATACTGAGATCAAATTCTTTTAAACATCCCTGTAGGAACGGAACAATTTTAAGTATTGTTCTCCGTATTCTTCTAGGACTCCTTTAGATAATTTTACAATTTTAGGATCCTCTTCTCTCCTAATATTTACATCATTGGCTTGACCTTATTTGGTAGATTTGTTAGGGCTAATAGGGATGTCATTTTTATCAAACAATATTTCCAAAGGCACTAGACCTATGGGGATCATGTTTCCTTTCAGTTGCAACACCTTATGCCCAACCACTATCTCTTGCCATTTGTTTTGGGGTTGTTCTTCGGTATCTTCTTCTCTGGCATCAATGACCAAGTTAGAGAACTCTCTGATAGTCTCCATGAAGCACTTCATCTACTCTTCATCTTCAAACACCTACTAGTGTTTAACGTTGTCTGGGATAGAAGGACGATAACGCACCTCCACTTCATATCTCAAGAGTGGATTCTGGGGTGGACAGAAATTACTTGCTGCCATAGCAAGGGAATCAACCATCCTATTCTGATCTCTAGGCATAAATTGTATGTTGAATGCTAAGAAAAATTTCTCCACTAGGTCCCATACTTCATTTTGGTATGCTCTTAACCGAGGGTGTTTAGCTTGGCACTAATTTTTAATCTGCCTCACCACCAGCTCTGAGTCTCCAAAAACTTTAAGAATCTGAATGTTCATATGCTTAGCAGTTTGTAAGCCCAAAAGTAGTGCCTCATACTCTGCCACATTATTGGTGGCTTCATATTCCAATTTAAAAGAGAAAGGGACCAATTTTCCAGTAGGGAAGATTAAGAGGACCCCCACTCCATTCCCTTCCCTTGAGTTTGCTCCATCGAAGTGTAGAGTCCACATCCCCCTTTCATCACTACTTGAGGACTGTTCCAGTTTCAAAAGATTGAATGCTGGTTCCTGTACAAACTCTTGGTCCTCCTTGAGCATTAGATAAGAAAATTCTCCCTCCTTGCTATATACCGGAGAATTGACTGAGCCATCAACTTTAGTCACCATCTTCACGAATCTTGACTCCCGATACAGCCTTATTTTTTGTCCTCGAACATTCGAATGGTTGCATAAGTGAGGTCAAGCTTGATTGACCCTCCAATTTTAGTTCCCCATGATCTAGATAGAAGCATCCTAAACCGGGTTGGGATATCAGCGACCACTATGTCCATAACAACACTCTTGGCTGGGATCTGAGCCAAGTTCACCACCACATCTTTAATCATCCCCAGGCATTTGACTCTTTTGGAGTCGAAAGAATAAAGGTCCTTATATGGTTGAGTGATCTTCCATCCCAGTTGCTCCATAACTGAAAGAGGTAACATATTATGTGATGCCCCCGAGCCCAACATGAAATTGTGCAGCAGAAAATCGTGAATGACTAGGGATACATAAAAAGGTGGGGTTGCTGAATCCGGTTCTTCTACATGTGGGCCAAATACTACCATAGGCCTCTCTTCTTGAAGGTTAAGACTATCTGGGGGAGGAGCTACTCCATGAGGGAGCATGAACTGGGACACCTGAGCTTTATAAGAAGGCTGCTTCAAAAGCTCAACTAAGGGAACAAGGATCTTAACTTTCTCTAACTCTTTTTGGAGATTAAACACAGCAGGACACTTTTCTATGATGGTCTCTTTTGGTTCTTTAGGAAATACTGGAGGCTTTTCATCAGCGGGAATATGTTTAGGATTTTCAATGGGATAAAGTACTGACTTAGATGAGGATAGAGGAGTAAATTTTTGATGTAGGGGTTCTTCAACAAGCTTCTTACCTCTGTTATAATTCTTCTGGAAGACCAACTCCTTTGGAGGTGACTCTTAGTCTTGATATTGAGTACGAGTCCTTTTTCTAGAAGACCAAATGTTGTACTTCTTGTGAAATTGGGCTTGCATGAAATCCACAAACTGTTTGCAATAATCATCATGTCAAGATCTTCACTGGATTTTACTTTCTCTTCCTCTTCCTCTTCCCATAGAGAGAGCTCTACCTCCTCCCCTTCTAAATAGGTAAGGTACTGATCATCTTGTCCATCAGGGACATCTTCAGTAGGGCCTTCCATTTTCCCTTCCAAATACAGAGGGGGTTGTATGTGATCTTGCTGCTCCTTTCTATCCCTTTGCAATATCTACAGAGGTGGAGTTCTATACTATGGGTTATAACCCTGTTAGGAGTAGTCTGAGATGGTCGGGATGAGGCATTATTTGCTTCAAGCTCTAGTTTCACCAGTTTATTTGAAATATTCTTAATCTTCTTGTTCATTTCCTCAATATTATAATTTGATACCTCTCTTTCTTGGTTTGAGGAAGAGGCTTCTTCTTTACCCCTTCGTCTGAAGTCGTGGTCTAGCCTTCCTTTCGATTTACCTGTAGAAGCGAAGTTGGCTTCCACCTCCAATGCATCGGTCTAAGCTTGGTCTAGAGAAGCAGATTTCCTCTCCCTTAGGGTGAAACCGAACTCTGATTCAAATGCTCCCACAAACACTACCTTAGCATCTCTCTGGGGAGGCTTCATATCAGATGGTAGGTTGGTGTATAGCTTGTTGAATCTCTTTATAAATTCAGACACGTCTTCATTATGTGTTTTCTTTAATGCATTGAACTATGTAAGGCAATAACCATGGTCTATTTTCTCTCCCCACTTTCGAGTGAAAGCATTTTCCATCTCCTCCCAGTTAGTGATGGTGTGGTCCCCAAGAGTCTTGAACCATTTCTGAGCTTCCCCATCCAGAGAGTGAACGAACAGCCTTAGCGCTACATCCAGATGTTCCACATTGAAATTATCTGCGAAGGTGTAGAAATATTCCATATGCCTTTGAGAAGCACTACTGTCTTCCCAAGTAAATCGGGGTAAGAGCTTCATGTAGTCTTGGGGCATGTCACTCAAAATCTGTGGTAATGCCAGGGGGGTATATTTATTTAACAAGAAGCTAGGAACTACCACGGGAGGGGGTGGAGCTAGAGGGGGATTTTGATGAATGACAATGGGAATGTGATAAAATTTGGTCTGTGAATTGGCTTGGGCAAGTGGAATCTAAGGAATAGTCACTTGCTTTAGTTATTCAGCTTCTAGAGTGGGATGCAAGAAAAATATAGAAGTGTCTATTGACTCTACTTCATCTTTTATCTTTGAATTCTTACGGAAAGGGTTATCTGGTGGGTATTCAAGTACTCTAGCAGTGGAACCAGGGCCTTGGACTTGAGTTTGCTAAGAGGAGGACGGAGAGTCTTCTAGTGAGAATCTCGGTATATCAGTGTGTGCAGGTTGCTTTTCCTTCTAGATTCTTTTGAATAAAATTTTCTCCGAGTCAGACACAGAAGGTTTTCTCAAATGAGAGGTATCTTACCTTAGGTGGGGCTTATAATAAGTTAGGACTGCAAATGAATTGTATACTTTAAAGGATAGTGGAGTCACCAAGATGAGAGATCTACAACTCTCAACCCTTCGTGCTCACCTGATTCTGAAGGGTGTGTTATCACCCAATTTTTTTTTTCAAAACATTGTATGTCAACTCTGTTTTTTATCATGGTCTCAAATAGGTCTGAAAGTAATTTTAAGATTTGGTTAAGGGTAGATCATAGTTTTTATAAGTTTAAAGCTCATCAATTGAATTCAAATAAAGTCCTTAGAGGTCCATTCCATGATCAAATATTCACATTTTTCATTTAGAGGTCATTCCATTAAGTTTCAGGCTAAATTTCTACAATTACCCAAGAATCCTCCATTTCGTAGCATCGTTAGTTCAAAAAATATGTTTCTCACTACGAAAGTGTTGCTACTTTCGTAGCGCAAACTGAAAAAAATACACTATGGGCACTACAAAAGCGTGGTTTCTTAACCATCATGTCAATTAAGCCAAAATATGTCAGAAATCCATCAAGAAATGATAGGAAAATGGTATGGTGAGTCAGTTAGAGGTGAAATTCAAATTACTTACCCATCTCACAACCATCATCGTCATGATAGGGGCATCATTCAGTCATAAGGTGAGATTTCAAATTCAAAATATCTTTCCTAATTCGGTTATTCTAATTTTCATTGGTCTCCACACAATTGTTTAAGCTCTAAAGCAGTCGATCTGAACCTATGGTTGTTCTACACCAAGGCTACCTTCAACATAATCAAGCGAGGTTGTTCCATATTATCAAGCAAGGATGTTCCATATTATCAAGCGAGGCTGTTCATTTATTTCAAGCGAGGTTTTTTTATAGATTCAAGAGAAGCTGACAAGTTTTCAAAGAAGCATGGCAGAGGTGAAGAAAGTCCACAGAGGGGGACATTGTTTAAGATATGAGCCCGAAAATGTGAAGGCTATAGTTGAGGATCAAACAGTGATGGAGGCTTTTAGCAAAGTAGGTTGTCTCAAATTTTGTGAAAAATTGCAGGGTTGCCACACTCAGGTGTCTAAAGAGTTTGCTTTACACTTTAGTGGAACAAGTACCAAAAATGGGATGTTAAATGTGCCAGTCACACCTAAGATCATTTATTTTGTGGCAGAAATACCAAGGGGGAAATATTTTTGTTTTAAAGGTTTTAAGTTTGACATGGAACCATGCAAGGAATCCATGAAACCTGAATATGCAGATATCGACCTAAATAATGCAATACATAGAAGATGTATCAAATACACCTATGCCAAGTTGTTGTTCAACATTCAAAGATACTTTACATGTGAAGGCAGGTACCATAAATTTTATACTTATAATTTCAAGCTGTTGTTTCATTTCACAAGTATGATATCATTAGACTTGCCCTTTTACTTGCATAAGAACCTTGCCAAAATGGTTGATAAAGTTCAAGCCAATTCTGATGGTTGTGAAACCTCTCTATTTCACCATGGTTTGATAAAGTTATTGGTTTTGAATGAGCTTGAGAAAAAAATAAGGGATTGGTCTTCCTTTTTTTGTATGGGTGGATTTTACATGGAAACCCTAACCCCAACTAGAAACCCTAAAACTAAAAAAACTCCTTCACCACCACCAGCAGAGTCTAGTCAGCCTATGGTTGCAAGAGAAAAAAGGTTTGTAAAGTTGAAACCAAGAAAAAAAGTTGAGAAAATGGTAGAGAAGACACATGTTCTTGTTGCAGAAACTCCATCACCTACAAAACAAAGGTTAGAAAGTGTCAAAGAGGCAAAACAAAAACAAGTGGCCAACAAACAGGAAATCCAGAGAGTGACAAGAAGCCAAGCAATAGAATCAAAAGGAAAAATAGTTTTTTCAGGTATAGAGGACAACCCAGTGATAAAAGGAAACTTAGATGACATCCTTCATATAATTGATATAAAAGAATCACCCATTGTGCAAGCTAATTTCATTGGAGTAGATGAACACAAACAGAAAAGAGTTAAATCAACTAAAAAACTTGAATTTGAGGGTGAAAATGCAGCCTTTATTTTTCAAGCAAGGAAAAATTTAACTAGGCATGAAAAGAAACTCCGAGAAGGTAGTAAAGAGGTCCAAGAAACTGTTGAAACAACTAGAGTCCCTGAAGAGGTGGTTGATCTCTCATCACCAATAGTGGAGCATGCAGCCATCAAGACAATGAAGGGAAAGGAACACATGATAGAGTTTCAAATTCTTGAGGAGAGATTGAAGCTATCAAACCAAGAGATTGCAATGATGAGAAAGAGGTCCAGAAAGCACATCATTGAAAAAATGGATTTTAAGAGGATGAAGGCAGTATGGGAAGGCCAAACTGTTTCTAGGTCTGAGATTCAAAGTGGTGCAGAACATTTTTTCACATGGACAGTGAAAACTATAAAAGAAGCTAAATTTATTAGAGTAATCAATAACCACTTGACAGACAGTAATAGAATACTAAGAGGTCAAGTGGGATATTTGGAGTTTCAGCTGAAACTGTCTCAGGATGAACTAAAAAAAAAAGGTGCAAAATGACAAATTCAAAGGCAAAATCAAATGGGTAATGAAGAATAAACCTCATGAAAATGGTGTTTTTAGTTCATATGGTTTTTTTTATTAATGAAACCAGTGAATTTATGAAGTTTTGGCACATTTTTGGTTTGAATTTTGAAGAAATCTAGACAAAACTGCTCACTCAGCAGTTTTGTAGCGCAAACAGTGCAAAAAGGGTGAAATGCACTACGAAATTGCTGTAGCAGCTTTTTTCACCCTTTTCCATAAATTTTTGAAGGGAAAATGTGGGTATTTTGACCTGAAATATCTAGGGAGGTTGTGTCAAGTGAATCTAAAGGTAAATCTAGAAGAAAGAAACCAGAGTTTCGAAGGAAAAAAGGGAAAAAACTGCACTATGAAAAGCGCTACGAAACTGTGCTACTTAAGAATGATTTTGGTCATTTGGTATTTCAGTTCCTGATAGAAAATAGCTTCGAAGTCATGGGTTCATGGTGTTTAAAGTGTCTCAAGAACACAAAGAATCATAAGCCTAGAAAACAGGAGACAGTTTCCTAGTTTGCAGGAGATCAACATTGAGGTCATAAAGGGTTGGAGTTTATCATATGGATTCGCCCTTATGGGAATATAGTTGGAAAATGATGTAATCTAGTTTAGATAAGGTTTTTATGAGTAGAGTTAAGGATTTTGATTCCTATTTGTAGTAGGACTATTCATTAGGTTTGCAGCTATCATTTTGTAATAAATACCATGTCTCATGGTTAGGAAAGGTGTCAAAAAGTAGGAATTCGATGTATCTAGATGAAGATAAGGTTATCCTATGTTGTAAATGATCTATAAAGTTGAAGAAGTCGAAATTCTAAGGGTTGGACATTTTTTAGCAAAAATACTATGTTTATTGTATGTGACTATTTACAGCTTAATACAGAGTTTTCTACTTAGCCAACGCAAGATTCATAAGGAGTTCTAGTGTACTTTTGTTCTAATGGCATCCTTTTATTATTCTATTGTAGTGGTGTTTGCTTATGTTACTCAGAATTCATCATTAACGCTCGGACTTCCTTCATAGACAAACTGACTATGTGTTTTATAGTTTCACATTTGTATTTCCTGACTTGAACTCTGATAGGCCTTGACTTCCATGCTAAGTAGATTTTTTTGTTTTTTTGAAGCTAATATGACTCCATAATCTCAATGTGCACTTGCTAATGAGAATTACAACCAATATATATTTTTATCTGCTTTTACCCCACATAGAGTTAGCCATCTATATTTCTATAAAAAACCATTAACCCTTGAGAGAGCCCTCTCAGGTTGAGGAGGCTAAGCTTCAATCAAAATATTGGTTTGAAATAGTTACAGGAGATTAACCTGATTGGAAGCCTATCAGGTCTGATTTTGTGATAACAAGGTGAATGTGATTTTTTCGTACCCCAGGGATAAGATTTTCAAATTCGGTCCCTGACAATGGCACCAAAAAGATGTTGTAACTCCTAGAGAAAGCCCTTAGTTGTTAAGGGCCAGTGCCTAGGACATCTTAAGACAAGAGGATTCAGAAAGGCATTTGACAGCTGATAATACAAGACCTCTTGTTACAAAAAGGAATTAGAATTTTTTGGTATTGGACCAAGACATCAGAGACGGAAAATTGACAATAATGACATCCAATAGTAGAACATAAGGGTCTATAAGCGCACATCAAAAGCAGATCCGAAACTAACTGCTATGAGGAGGGCCGGACATGAAACCAGTATACAGTTACCAAAATCAATGAGTATGGAAACAATCAGAAAATGAAAAGAAATATTAGCAGAAGGTACGCTTATAGTAGCATAAGAATCCACCCAACTAACATTAGAAGAAATATGGTAATGTAAATAGAGCATGAACATAATATCGTGCCTCGAGCCGTAATTAAAGTGTAACAGACAAATAGATATGAGTACCTTTCCAGATAAATTCACATCTAAATAATCAACACTCACATTCTGAAAGCTTATGATACAAGAAAAGTGATGGAAATACCACAAACATTTGTATTAAATCATAACTGAGGAAATAAAAACTGTAACTTATCTCATTTGGAATCCATTACACAACAAAATAGCTTCTTTTCTAGTTCCCAATGGGATCTTCAAACATACACTATGGAAATACCTTAAAACTTTACAAAAAGGAAAATTCACGGCTAACAGTATCTACTTTGAAAAATATGGAACCATATCTCAGCTTCAGGTTTCATCTTTTATAGATTTGAGTTGAGCTCTGCAAAAGGATACTTTTAGACAAAATATTCCCCCTCAAAATATCTTTCTATTTGGGGTCTCTATCAAAAACAAAAAATTATGACGAGGAAACTGACCTCTCATCATATACATAATGGCCTTAACGAAGGCGCTAACTAAAAACATAACAGTTAAGCGAAAAATAAAAATGCAAAGGGTGAAACAAATATTTCACCCGATTTTACAATACTGAAAAAATAAAGTAAATTGGCCACCTGGGCCAGAACTTGAGTGTCATTTTTTAGGATGAAGAGGGGTGCTTGTTGTAGGCTGACTTGGAAGTGCTGATGACGCGGACGAACCAGTCTTTCACCTGAGAGGAGGTAGAAACTAGTGAGATGATGTGGAGGCAAGGGTGTTAACGTACTCACTGCATTTCTGCCATATGTTCTCCCCTGGTGACAACATAGTGACGAAATTCTCTATGAGAGCCTGAATATATGTTAGCTCGGTGTAACCCACTTGGATGGCCAGGCATTGTTTAATTTGGCAGAGAAGGGAGAATTCCTCGCTTAGGGCAGCAATTATTGTTTTAGCATTTAGGCGGGAAGTTTTCTCCAAGGGTAGATCTGTCTGGTTCATGATGATTGTTAGCTTCTATTCATAGTCCATTAGCCCTAAAAACGCAGCCATTTCAGGCTCCCAACATGATGGAAGACTTTCCTTTACCAGCTCATCCCACTCTCGATCAAAACATTCCACTCCTCTAGCAACTTGCTCTAAACCACTCAGCGCATTTGCGCGCGCAGTCTCCCTTTCGATCACCCTTCTGACTTCCATCACTCCTCTGAAACAGTCTTTGATTCCCTAGGTGAGCAGCTGTTCAGATTCCAATCCATTTAGGTAAGTGATATACCTTTTAGCCATTACCACCTTTGCTTCTGCTTCCTCTTGACCTTCCTGCAACTTTACTTTGAATAATCGGACCATGATATTTTTGTCATCCATCAAAGTGAGGTATCTCCAATTCTTTCTCACCTCTGATATGATGTCTATCCAGATGAGGCGCTTGGCTTCTAGGAGGATCACATTAACCTTCATCTGAGTGGTCAATTCTTTGATGGTTTTCTCCTATAGCAGCTTCTCTGTTTTCATTTTCTCAACCTCGTCCTGCAGGGTTGTCACCACCTTATCATTTTTCACCAGCTTAGCTTCCAATTCTTGTATCCTGTGGTGTGTTGTTCGAGTTTCGTTTTCTGAAACTTGCAAGTCTGACAAGGCTTTAGTCAACTGCTCTAGGATAGTGCTAGGATCATTGGAATTTGGGGTCATGCATACATGCTTATCTCATTTTCCCTATAAATTCAAAAGTCTCTGCCTGAGGCCAACCATTTCCGCGGTCATTTTAGTATTCCCATCTTGCTCCTTGGCCAATGAATTAGCAAGAGATGATTTCTCTCTTTCCACCTAGACTAACTCATCTATTTGTAAATGTTCCCCACGAGGGATGTTTATTCCTTGTCGCCCCCCTTTTCCCTTACTACCCTCATGAGATTTTGCAAATTTTTGTTTATGGCTTTGGCACTAGCTCCTTATTTCCTCTGATTTTCCAACACTATGTTGTACTTGTCGTCCAGCTTCCTCAAAGAGAGCGCAAGCTTTACCACTTCATCTCTTAACATATCCCCAATGCATTGGTGCAAACTGAGCTTGTCTGTTACAGGGATGTTAGCCAGATTTAAAGCGAATTTCAAGGCTCGGTAACTAGTTTCTTTGGTTGTAGGATCCAGCAGTGCCTCTCTAATAGTGATTATAAACTATTCTTTGTCCATATCTAGCTCAGTGGTGAGCCGAGTATGGTACTTGTTCATGAATCCGACCAATTTTGCTCGCAGTTTCTCCCCTGTAGTTCTGTTTTTTCTACCTATTTCTTCCCTTATCTCAGCTCTATTAATTGAAATGGCCTGTGATAGTCTAGAGGGTTCTGATGAGGAAGCACCGTCATAAGTAATTATGAAACCAGCCTTGCTTCTATCAGGCTCCCTGTATTGAACCAACTCCTCCTGTGGGGGCTCTTCCCATATAATCTCTACTTCATCAGTTCTTTGTTTCTTGGAGGGATGGGATCCCTCACCCATGTCCATGCCTTCTTGCCCTCCTGAAGCAACTACCTCATCAGCCTGCACTTTTCTTTCTATTCGTGTGGAAGTAGTGTCGCCCCTTCCTTCTGCAGCTAAATATTCGGCCTCCATCTATGAAGCCAAAGGCCATGTATCAAGGTTAACTCTCCACTCAATGAAGGTCCTAGTCTCATGTACATAATCAGTCGAACTTATTTTCCTTTTCCTATTGGAAAGGATCCCTTTCGGGTCATAGGGCAAAGCTTTTCCTTGTATCATATCCATCCCTTGCAGCAGCATTTCCACTGGGGAGAGGGCGTGTCTTGAATTTATGGTGAAGGGGCCGACATAGGTAGGGAACTTGAGAATGTATCCTTTCTTCGTGGGGATGAAGTGGAATTGGTCGACCTTTAGAGTTTGACGGATGTACTCAAGGGAAAAAATCTGCATAGCAGGAAACACCAATAGGCGGTAGGGGGGTATGTCTGCACCATAGACCCTGATCTCAATGTAGTCGTCAAACAGGTATCAGTCCCGTGTGCTATCTTCATCATCAAACTGCAACCAGTCTTCTTCTTGGGAAATATCCTGGGCAGAGAGTTGTCATGTATTATGGTGTAGGCTATGGACATGAATTAATTCAAGAACTTCATGTAACACGTCCCATTAGGCTATTGACAAACAAAGACGTTCCACTCAAAGACAGTTCTTGGCTGGGCGTTCGTCCTCGAGAGATTTTCCAGGCCTAGAGTATCAAACTTGTTGGCATGCTCAAACAAGAAGACATAAAACACTAATGAACAGAACCAGAAAGACCTAGAAGAAGGTAACTCTTGAAATTGGGTTTGAATGGCCGAGGCCAGGAAAGTAGGGATATCTAAAAGAACACCCTTTTGAGACATGATCCACAGGAGATCTATACATTATTTTGACACCCACTTGACCTCCTTGAGACCTAGTAACCCTGAAATGAAATCAAGGATAGGCTAGACATTGTCTCTGAAAGTGGAAAAGAGAACCATATCTAAAGGTGGGATAGTCGTAAGACAAGAATCTAAAATAAAATTGAGGAATTCACTTTGCTGCTTCCAGGGAAACTTTCAAAACTAACGAGAGAGGGATAACTCAGTGAACTTGACATAACTCTGAATGTGGGGGAAATTAAGGGATTCCTTTATGAGCTCGAAAGATATGCATAAAATCTTATTTCCCTGAGCCAATAGAAATAAATCCCTTTGTTTGTCATAGGCTTCGTTGGGCCAACTTATAAACTCAAGAAATGGATAGGTGGGTGGATTAATCTGGTAATATAGGCCTGACTAAATGACTCTGAACCAATCTTGGCCCTTCACATTGCTTTCCAACAACTCGGGTCTGACACGGGATACACTGAAATGGTAGGATGGTTCGTGAATTCAAGCTTGAGTGTCAATGAGAGGTTCAGGTCCAGGGACTGCCTTGACCTCGTGGGCTTGTGGGGTTTCAAGTTCAGACTTTCTTAGTTTTCCTTTCCCCATGACCATTTTGAAAAGTAAAATAGAAGGAAAACAGAGAGGCAGAGGAATGACTAAATACCTACAAACAGTGAGGAAACCCGACGGGGAAAGTGATGCAGGGGCTGAAAACGACTTGGTACTAGATTTCGAGCTTCTCTGCACGATAGATTCATAAAAATGAATATTTTAGTAAAAGTGGGCGTAAAGCAGGGTTAAACAAATCTAGATTTGTGGAAAACGAGGTTAGGGTGCCAACTGTAGGGCTGACGTCATAAGGAATTGGATAGTGGGGTGCGTGGAGATAGGTTATTGGCTATCAGGATTCAAGTAGGTGCAACCCACGTATCGGGTTAATACCAGTACTGGTCTTGTATCAGTCTCCCTATCTTACCTTACCTTTTATTTTCATAGCTCCACATGTCTTCCTCAAAGGGCCCACTGAAAGTTCCATTGGGAGCCCGTGAGGCCCTCTCATAACACTTCATCACCCTATGGAAAGCTTAAACCTTGTCCTACCATCGCGTGACGTCGTATGCTCCGGGGGGTAGCTCTCCCCCTTCTTCCTTCTATCCTTAGTACCCCCGGAATCCCTGTATGTGGTGTTTTACCTTTGGTCATCTGACATATGGATGCGACCCCACTTTTTGTTTAACTATATAGCACCATCAGTCTATTTTCCACGCTCTCGCCATGAGGGGGTTTGCATGCCATATTACCTTTATACTCACTTAGCCCGCACATCTTTTATGGCTCTTTTCTTCATTTATTTAAGCTTTTTTCTTTTAGCTTAAGGTGAGGGCTAACCCAATAACACCCTTTATTGCTAGTTATTTATGAGATCATTCATTCACAAATATATGAGCAATAAGTCATGAGCATTCATATGTTCAACAAAAGTTATCAAAATCAACACATACACACATAGACACAGGTATTTTCACGTGGAAACCCAAAGGGTAAAAACCACCAATTTTTTGGTTTTTTAAGATGTAAATTAAGCACCCACTTAATTACATTAGTTTTTTTATGACAACCCATTCACTGGAGGCCCCTACCCCCTTAGGATAGCAAGCACCTGTTAGCCATCTATAAATTTTTCATATGCAAAGATGGCTAAAGAAGGTATTTAGTCTTCAAGAAACAAATTTCAGGCCAATCTATGACTACTTGAAGCCTTGCTATGTCCATTTGTCCAGGGGATCCATCTTCACAAAATCCCTGTTGTTATCATGAAGAAAAAAAAAATTCTAAGGCCCCATTTCCATCATTTTATTCCCCCCATCTCATCTTCACAACTTCCCCCATATCAATTATTTTTCCCCTTTTCTTATCCTTCATTCCTTCTAAAAAAAGCCTCCTTTCCTCCCTCATTTACCTTTATTTTCCTTAAAAAACCATTTAACCCTTCTTATTTGGTTTTAAAAAATCCTTTTTACTTCACCCGGAACACTAAAAACCCATAAAAACCCATAAAAACCTTTGAAAAATCTTTCTGCTCCTTTTAGGCCTTAAGCCCCTTCTGCTTAGAGCCCGAGCCATTTTTACCCCAATAAGACCATGCCCTGCGACAAAAGCACTAAGCCATCAGCGCATCACTCATCGGCTCATCGGAGAACATGATTTCTTGTGCTTGGATCCTTTGCCTCACCGATGGACGATATTCCAATATGATCACAACCATCCATTCCCTCAAATATTTTATGGCTATAGCTCCATCAGCAATCTCATTTTCCTTGTCACTAAACCCTCTGCCCTGCCGATGGCCGAAATCCCAGTTCAATCTCCATCCTCCATTCCTAAAATATCTAATGGTCATCGGTACATCGCAATTCCCCTACCGATGATCCCCCCTCCGATGGATCTCCCTCACCAATTAAATCCCGACCATTGATATCCCTTAGATCGGACGGTCCACGCTTAACCTCATTGGCACATCCCATCGCTCCATCGCCACATTGGCACATCGCTCCATCGCTCCATCGCTCCATTGCTTCATCGCTCATCGTCCATCGCAACTTCCAAACCCTCCTTCCCAGACTCTTACCTCCACCGATTGCTGATCCGCTGAGTAAATCTCCACCATCCAATATTGATCCCAATCCAACGGCTCAGGATCTTTGCAGAGGCACCCGTCCTGCAGATTTGTCTGTACCTCAAGTGCCCCTGCAATATGATTTTTTCCTTTCATTTTCCCTTATAACCCCGCTGGTCCCACCCGACCACGCTGGGGCCTTTCATTGTGTTTCCTCGTGATCTCCACCATTGATCTATCTTCCCCCCAGATCCAATAGCCCAGAAGCACTTTCACTGCCTCCCACTTCCACCTTTCTTTCCCTTTATATATTCGCTCATACATGGATTATTACACTTTAACACTAAAAACCCATGGTGCATATTGTTCACCTGGCCTCAAGCCTTCCCGCTATGCGAAAAATTAGCCCACGTCACCCTAGCCCCACCATATGTTTCTCCCGCACATCTTTGCTATTTTTCACACTCACTTACAGCCGTAGATTTGGCTCCCCCAGATCGGATGGTCTAAAACCATTTTCGCGTTCATTTCACAAATAAATTTGATTGCCCGTTTTGAATGCGCAATGGGTGGTTTTCAAGAGAATACGTGTCAGCCGTTAACACGTATCACATTCCCCCCACTCATTACCACTTACTGCCTTCACCCCACGTGAAAACCGCTGCCGGTTTTCTAATACTGCCTATCCATTATTTCGCGCCAAATTCATTTTTTGTGGATTTTTTCCTGTTTTCGCCTATGAAAGGTTTCTCCGCTGCAATCTCCTTGCCTCCTCACTGTTCCACAACCTCCACCAAAGCCATCTGTTGCATTTAAACCCAAAAAATGCAGGATTTTATAACTAGTTTGTTTGTGTTGCAGGTTTAATGGTGGTTAAGTTGTAAAGTCGTCCCACAGCAGAAATCGAGTTGCAGGGCCGAGGGTGACGATCCTTTGTGGCCTAAATAAATGCCAAAAAGGGACAAAGGAAGGTGATTTCCACATTTTAGTTGATAAATCATGATATCGGCTTTCAATCAAACCCTCCGACGCATCCACATGGACACAAAGGAAAACTAAGAAGATCAGTGAAAGTTAAAGGTTAAAGCATAAATCCGAAGATCAAAGGCCTAACCAACAAGTTAAGGATAAAGACAAAAAAAAATCTAAATATCAGTGTTTAAAGAGATCAATTCAAAGACAAATCAGCAAGGAATGACTTCAGAATGCCAGATCATCGAATTATTTATTTCTCCAAAGGACCAAAAGGACACCTGCAGTCTACTTTTCCTCTCAAAGACACCGTGACAGCCATCCTGATGGCAGAAACTCTTTAAACTACCAGAACAGTTATTACATAGTCATGGGGCTATAAATCCAAAAAAATGATAGTTAACATGTCATAAAGGTCAAAGAGAGTACTTCATGCTACAGTTTTCTTGAAAGAACACATTTCAGAGCTATTACCAGCTTACCAAATATGCATAAAAATAGGAAAAACTACTAAAGTGGTACAATCAGTTATTGCTATGATTATTAAGCAGAATAGGCATTCGAACACCTCTCCCACTCTGTCTTAATTCATATTTATTACCATTTCTGCGGCACTCTTGCTTTTTCACCTATAAATGTTCACAGAAAATTCATTGTGAAGGGTTGGGAAATTGTTAATAGTTTGAAATATTATTGAGTAAGAGCTTCTGAGTAGTTGTAGTATAGTAGGCTGGGAAGAAAAGCATTGGAATGTAAAAGCTATTGGACTCAAATTATGTAATTGGTTTTGCACATCAATATACAAGCAGATTCACTGGATCCTGAGCTAAATCCTTGGTGATGTTATTCTCATTGTGACTGTTATTTTCCTTATGTTTCCATTGTGTTCATATTCTCTGATAAAGAACAGAAAATATGGAGTAGGATATACTACAAAATACCATAGCTCTCACTGAAAATATTTATCTTTATGTTTTCTGCTATATGTCTGTTTGGGAATGATTTCAATAGAGTATAACCAGTCAATGAATGTTGGTGAGCCCATATATTGCTAAGTAGAACTTGAGATTTTCTTCTTGAATGATATTTTCACTGCATATTAAGCAGAGTTTTAATCAAGAAATTTTATGGTTAGTCATGTCCTTTGTTTAGTCTTAAACAGTTGTTTTGAGGATTTCCCTTAAAAGTGTGTCAAAAGAAAGATAGGTTAAAAGTCCTTACTTGATCTTAGCCTCCTTTTTGTGTCTATCTTATATGTTTTCCTTTGAGTGTATGCCAAAAGCAAGATAGGTTAAAATTCCTTACCTAATATTAGGTTGCCCTTTGTTTTCTTACATGTTTCTTCTTTCAACTCACTCCTTAATGTTCCATACCACCAACTCAACTTAAAAGATCTTCTGATATAGATGACTTGCCCTTTGAAATCCCTAGAATAGTTGTTGTGCAAGTAAACCCTTTTATAACTCCATAGCCCAATGGTTTAGCACTATTTTTTGACCTATCTTCCCATGCTGAAACATCCTTCCACTTATTTCCTCCTTCACTTCACATGACCTTCTCACTTAATGATCCTATTAGCCACCTATAATATTTTTTATAGCAAAACGTGGCTAAGACTGTTTGAGCCTTCAAGGAACAAATTCTATTACTAAAAACCTTTTGGCTCTTGAAGACACTTGAAAGGCCTCCTGCCTCTGTCCAAATCCTATACTTTTGTTTCCATCCCAAAAGACTCTGAAATAATGTTGATTTCCAAAGCCAAAATATTGCTGCAAACACCATTTTCTCCTTTCCCTTCTTCCCAAATTAACCTCATCTTTCTATCCCCCTATTTCCCACAAAAATCCCTCATTTTCACATTCCTGCCTTTTCCCCTCATCAAAATCCCCTTATAAGGTTTAAGACTCACTCTTGGCCTTATCGGAACCCTCATTTCCTTTGAAAACATTGAAAAATCAATAAAAATTCATATTTTCTATGTATTGGACTTAAGCCCCCTTCGACCAAGTCCCTAACCCTTTTTATCCATGCGCCCTGACGCCAGAACATGGCACCGAGCCGTTCGGGTGCTTATTCGCTTTAACAAATTTTCCACCCCGAAAATATTAAAAACCTTTGTTATTTGTGAAATTTGGGGTTTTATTGTATTTATTATAAATTTTTCCGCCGGAGCAATTTTTCAATAAAATTACGTTGTCGATCTCAGTCCACAGATCGACGGTGCGGAGTGCGTCTTGTCGTGGTCCCCACCGCCCGAAATCCGGTTGCTCAAAACCAACGGTATCCATCGCATCGCCTTCGGGCAAAAGGCTGTTTTCCCCCGATGGCCAGCGATTCCATACACCTGCTGCCACTCATCCCATGTACTATTTGCAAACCACCGTCCATCCGTCATCCATCACGCGTTAACTTTTGAACCTGGATGCCCAGGGATATCGCTGTGGACTGTCCGATCTGGGCCCACTTATCCAACGGTGATTTCTTGCCAAACTTGCTCGATGGTTAACAAAGGTGCACGCACGATAGTTGGGCCATTGTATAGTGGCAAATCAATCTCCGCCATCAATCTAATCTGCAGATCGACGGGCCACATTTCATCGCCCGATCTCTCCATTTGACTTTCCATTGCCCAATCCTGACCGTCGATCTCTGCGCGATCGACGATTCAGATTCATCCTTCTCCTCTGACTGCCTCATTCAATCTCGACTATCGATCTTTGCACGATCGATGGCCCTGATCTAATCTTTCTTCTGCCCATTCTATGATCTCCCCGACTAATCCCGACCGTGGGATGATGCCATCCAATGGCCACGCTTCCTCCACATGCCTCTGCAGTAGTCAACCTATATATATGTAGGATTTTGTAATAGTTGTTTGTATTTTTGCAGGGTTTAAATGGTTTTCCGCCATTCTGAAGAAAATTCGCGAGCTGAGGGTGGCGACCCTCTCGCCTTCAAAGGAAAGTATTTCACAGGGGCCTAATTTCATGTTTTCATCAATGTTTATCCCGGCACTGATGCCAGATGACCCTGCGCGACCCTGTACACTAGCAAAAACCATGGATTTGGCACAAGCAAAGAGTATCAGAGACGAAGACCAGAATTAACCAGAACAAAGGATTAAAGGACAGATTTGTGGGGATTACATCTAAGATGCTTATCAAAAGCCTAATCCCCAAATAAAACACATTTTACAGAAAACCTAAAGTGTTCTATGAAGTAGGAATGCCTCCACCACCATAATCTGGGGCAAATTGATTCCTCAGCTACCATAGTGCCACCTGGTCCTCAAAGTACTCAGTCAGGAGCCGAAGTTATTGAAGAAGATCCCGTTTTTCCTCAGTGCAACCAAGGAGTTACTTCTGCAAGGAAATCAATGCAGAAATATCTGCAGAGTTACTCCAAACATTACACAGAGCCTCAAAGGTCAACCAAGCTCCCACCGAGCTTAATCCATAGGTATAAATCAATTAATATAGTGAAACACCTGTACAATTTATTCATTAAGCCCCCAAGGGCCAAGAAGACATTAACTCTCTATTAATTGTAATTGAGATCTTTTATCAGATATCACCTCCTCATTCTTATATATATACTTCTTCAGAAGATGAGTGAGGGGTTGGTTGTTGTTGATCACAAGCTGTAATATTGAAACTCTCTGAAATCAATACATAGTCCTTTGAAGTTGAAGAACAAATTGAAGTCTTGGAGATCTTGATGATGTTGTTGCATGTTTGTTCCTGAGAAGGCTCTATCACTGGATTCATGAGCTTGGCTGTTGGTGAAGTATTCTAAACTGTTATATGTTTTTTTCTTGTTTCCATTATGTTCCATAATTTCTCACTACAGTAGGATAAAAAATATTAGGCTAAGAAATGACTCCTGGAAGCACCTTAGACCTGTTCATCCTTCATTGTTTTATGTTTTCTTCTACTGAAGTATTTTAGAGGCTTTAATATTTCTCTTTGGTCTTCATGCTTGTTTATTCCCTTAATAGATTGAACAATTGGTTTCAGCATGATTTATGGTTCTCCCTGCTTGTCTGTTGCCATTTAAAAAACTGTTATTGAAGTCTCCCTTTGAATTTCTTTGCTTATAGTGAATCAAAGAGGTTTGCTTTGATATTGCCCTTTGTCTTCACTTAAACAGTTGGCTTAAAGGTCTTTTATAGTTGTGATCATAGATGTATTAGGTGTTCCCTCTTCTATGACTGCAATTATCAGTGAATCTTATATGTTTTCTAAAGTCCTTTAGAATAAAATCTTTGAGGAAAAAGGGTGTTCCCCGAATCTTAGATTTTATTTTGAAAGTTGTCTTGAAGTCATTATTTGCTTAAAGAATGTTTGTAGAATTTATGGTTAGCCCTGTCTACCAAACATCTCTTTATTGTTTAAATTATTTTTTCAAGTTCCCTTTGTTGAGAATTCAATTTCTCTTTCTAAATCATTAATGCTCATCCCATTCCAAAAACAAAAGAATCCTGTGGCCAAGTTATATTTGCCCTTTGATATCCCATATCCTTTGATAAGTGTGTTATGACCTCTTTTTGACTCCATTTCCCAATGAAACAGATATTTTTTTGTCCTATATCTCTTTCCTAGACCTTTTATGTTCTGTTGTATCATTTCAACCCAACCAAACAAACAAATACCTACACTTAATAACTAGTCTAAAACCAATACTCTAAGCACACAAGATAAACCTTTGCAACAAAATTTGAGAGATGCCTCTCTGAGAGCAGGAGGACTAGATCCTGTAACTCTAAAGATTGGTTCTGATGTTGCCTTGTTTTTTTATTTTCCAAACTATCAAAACACGGAACACGAACATAATGGCGATCATGGTGGGACATTGAGTAAAATCTGTGAAGCAAAACACTCACTGTCCAGCATAACATAAGTAACCTTCTCCAAGTAATACCAAGCAATGGTAATCATGATAGGACCTTTTGAATCAGTGAAAAACTAAGTAACTCTTAGGATTCTCATAAGGCCTTGTCAAACCTTGAAGATTTCAGTTACCAAGCCATAAGAGTAAACTTTGTACGTTTTGACACCCTAGCTAAGTGTTAAATCAGACTTAGAACATTCTATTGACCTATAAGACCAAATTAACTCATAAAAACCTAAAACATTTCAGTTTGGCTTCATAATAAACTTGGTGGTGGACCATAAAACCTTTTACCTCCAAAAGAGCTAAAAATTCCCACCTGGCGACTCCACAATCCTAAAAGAAAGACCTTAAGACTCCACTGGGAAGACCCCAAGTCTTGATAAACATCATATAAAATCGGCTAGAAGGTTTTAAAATTGAAATCTTCCTTCTTCTGAAAAGATCAGTTAGCCTCTTAAAGATTGTCATATTTGGTTAAACTCTCTTTCTAATGAGGTCTGAAAAATATAGCATAGTGGCTCCTAAAAAGATTCACACTAGAGCCTACCCTGACCCAAACCCACCTAAGATAGTTGATAACCCATAAAACATCCTTTGGAAGTCTCCTAGGATTAAATTATCAACTGCTTTTAGATCACCTTTGAGAGCTAATTCAGTTCCCAAAAATCTTGCAGCCCTACAACAATCACAATATGACTTAGCGAATCCATTTAGAACTAGGTCATTTGATGATATAACTTAGCTAGATTCTAAATTTTCACTTTCATCCCCTGAAACAAGTGAGAATCCTGGTAATAGAGAAATCACACCTCCTGACTTACATCTCCTTCACAACTTAGGTGTCTCTCATCCAAGATCATCTCAGCAATCTATTCCTGGTCCATCCTCTTCTGCCCACCCATCATCCACTATTCAAACCACTACACCTCAGCCCACTATTCCTGTTATAAATCCGCCTCCACCACCTATCATGGCAGTATGGTATGCTCCCCTAGTCCTTCCTGTACCATTAGTTAACCTTCCACAGGACTATAAGTCCAAAATTCCATTGTATGATGCCAACAATGCTACAACCGCATCACAACATGTATATAAAATGAAGGACTACTTTGACAGAAATGAAATCGATGATGATTCTGTCAAGCTTAGGTTATTTACTCAGAGTTTAGGAGGGGAAGTAAGAAAATGGTTCAAAGGTCTAGCCCCCCATAGTATTAATGATCTCCATGGCTTACATCAAACATTCCTAAATAAATGGGAAGTAAAGAAGAATCCTCTCCAAGTCCTTTCTGATTATAAGAACCTCCATAGAAACCCTGGGGAAAGTGTCCAAGCTTATTGCACTAGGTTTAATAGTGTGTATAATGCACTTTCCCCAGAACTAAAACCTCCACAGGGCTCAGCTTTAAATAAATTTCCTGAAGGATATGACTCTGACATGACCTATCTGTTGAGAGAAAGAAATTTTGCAACTTTGGAAGATATGCAACAGGGTGCTCTTTCTGTGGAAGTCAACCTGACGGAGAAGAGAGCAAGAATGAAAATCAAGAAGAGAGTGTCTTTTAGAGAAGATTCCACTCCTTCTACTTCAAGCTCAAAAATGCAGAGGATGTTGGAAGAAATGATGAAAGAGATGAGTATAATTAAGAAAACACAAGCAAATCAAAACCAAGCTGCTCCTCGAAATAGAAATCAGAATTATAGAAGAGAAAACAATCAAGACAAACAGAATGAAAATGACCAACAGATTAGACCTCCCTTCCAACAAAACTATGTAGATCAATATGAAGAATATATGGAGTTGGAAAGGTTGGAAGAATCCCATGTAAACTTGATTGGATCAGATAGTGGAGATGATGTTTTCCTCACTCAGGAAGAACAAGATTTTTTCTCTTCTGATCAAAATACAAATACCTATGAAGATTCTGATGACTATAGATTAGGTTTTGAAAATGCAATCATGGAGATACATAAACAGTATGATATTAGGAGCAAGGGAAACATAGATAAATCAAAAGATAAGAACACTAGCACTGTTGTCAAGAAAAACGCAGAAAATCAGCCCAAAAAGACAACAGAGAAAACCAACATTTCGACTAAAAAACAAGATTCAAACAAAGACAAAGGTGTCCAACCAAATGTTGAACAAAATACCCCTAGCACCTTAGCTAGTGGTCCTAATAAAACTATCCCAATTACCAATCCAAATAAAGTTCAATAAATCAAAGTTGCTTAAAAGAATTCAATTGAAAAAACAAATGTAAATACAAACAAGTCAATTATTCCTTTCAGCCTTGAGGGAGAGATTGCCAAAATAAAGGTCACCATCCCCCTAGTTGAACTAGTAACCCAAGAAGTGTACAAAAACCAAGTTTTGAAAGCTTTGAACTTAGGAAGTGATAGAAACACTTTAAACTTGACAGATGACAAACCTGAGTTGTTGTTTGGTCCAGAAGTTGAAGGAAAATATCAAGAAGGGGTTGTTCCTCCCTTCTATGTTAGCTTGAACATACATGAGAAAATTTTACACAATGCCATGTTAGATTCGAGAGCTTCACACAATCTGATGCCCAAGGTGGTAATGGAGAGCTTAGGCTTAGAGATTACTAAACCATACAAAGATTTATATTCTTTTGACTCGAGCCGAGTCAAATGCTTGGGTTTAATCAAGGATTTATGTGTTACTCTAGCTCAGATTCCTGCTAAGAGTCTGGTTATGGATATAGTTGTAGCTGACATTCCCCCTAAGTATGGCATCCTCTTATCAAGATCTTGGGGAGCCAAACTTCAAGGAAGCCTTCAAATGGACATGTCTTATGCCACCATCCCTATTTTCAACCAAAATAGAAGACTATACAGGGAATCTCACATGAAGTACATGGTGAGCAACATGGACAGACCAAAAAATTCTCCAATCTATTCTATTCAATCAAGTTTATATTCCTTTATCTTATATAACAAAGATGACATCACCCAACAAGATAAAGAAAACATAGACCCAATCAGTTCACCACAACAATCCAATCTTCTCTTTGATCAAATTCAAAACATTAACAATCAACAGCAACAAGAAAATGAAAATAAGGATGGCATACTTTGGAAAATAAATTTTGATGGATCTTGTAATAAAACAAGTGCAGGAGCAGGTGTGTGGATTCAAAATACAAAACAAACTTTTTCATACAAATTGGATTTCCCATGCACTAACAATATTTCTGAGTATGAAGCACTTATCCTAGGCTTACAATTGCTCAAACAATTAGAAGCCCAGAGGATATCAATCTTAGGAGATTTTGAACTTATCATAAAACAAATCAAAGGAGAATACTCAGCTAAAAATCCAAGACTTAGGGAATATCGAAATGATGCCCTTGATCTATTGAAAACCTTTGAAAAATATGAACTTATTTTCATTCCAAGAGAATTGAATCATCTAGCAAATGAACTCGCTTTCAATGCTAGAAATTGTCAGACACCTGAAATAAATCAACAATTCAGTATAAAAGTAAAACACAGACCAGTCGTACCTGATAACGAAGATCACTGACAAGTGTTTGATTCTAACAAACACATAGATGATTTTTTAAAGTCAAAAAATGATTTCACCATACCAACATCAGAATCTGGCCATAATCAAAACTGCTCATATATTGAAGAAATCCCAAAAGCTGAAATGACATATACTGTTGATATAAATCATTATGAAAATCCTTTTGAAGCAGAGGTAACTGATAGCACAGACCAAGAAGACTTGGAAATCTTACAATGCAAAAATGATAAAATTCCAAGAGGTCTAACACCTTTAGAACACCTTTTCGATTTTAACAATGTAGCCAAAGAACCAAGAATGGAGCCTGTGGAAACAGATGTAGAAGAACATAACATAGGTAGCCTAGCAGAATCCAAGATGATGAAACTGTCCAACACTCTCCCAGCTCACATAAAATTGTAGTATATAGAGCTCTTCAAAGAGTTTAAAGATGTTTTTGCTTCGGGATACAAAGACCTAAAATCCTACAATGCCAACATCATTCAGCACAAGATTCCTTTGAAGGAAAATCAAAAGCCCTTCAAACAAAAACTGAGGAGGATAAACCCACTTTTATTACCTTTAGTTAAAGTTGAAATTGAAAAGATGCATGATGTTGACATTATAGTACCTGTTAGATTTTCAGAATGGGTATCAAAATTAGTTTCTGTTAGGAAAAAGATAGGAGAGATCAAACTTTGTATTGACTTCAGAAATTTAAACAGAGCATCCCTAAAGGACAACTACCCATTGCCCAAAATGGATCATATACTTCAGAAGGTAGTTGGGTCAAAAATGATTTCCCTCTTAGATGGGTTCTTAGGTTACAACCAGGTGTTAGTGCTCCCAAGTGATCAAATCAAAATTTCTTTTACCACACCTTGGGGCACCTTTATGTATGTCAAAATGCCTTTTGGGTTAATGAATGCAGGGGCCACCTTCCAAAGGGCCATGGACATAGCCTTTTCTGAAGACATTGGCTATTTCATAATCATTTACCTTGATGACATAACTGTTTTCTCAAAAACTGATGAAGAACATTTGATTCACCTAAGAAAAGTTTTTGAGGAGTGTAGGAAATTTGGCTTGTCATTGAATCCCAAGAAAACACTCTTTGGTATCCAAGAAGGTAAACTTCTAGGCCACATAATTTCGGAAGAGGGAATCAAAATAGACCCTACAAGGATATATGGCATATTGCAGATCAACCATCCAAGGAGCCTCAAAGAATTGCAATCTTTCATCGAAAAGATTAATTTTCTAAGGAGGTTTATCCCTAATCTTTCTGAGCTATTAAAAAACATTACAAACATGCTTAAAAAAGATGTACGTGTAAAATGGACTTTACCAGCTAAACAATCATTCGAACTGGTCAAACAAGCTCTTACTCAAGCACCAATCCTGATTAGTCCAGATTTTACCAAAGATTTCTATATCTTTTCCTTTGCATCTGAAAACACAATAGCTACAGTTTTACTTCAAAAGAATGATTTGGGGCAAGAACAACCAATATCTTTCTTTAGTAGGGACTTGAGAGATGCTCCTCTCAAATATAACATCATGGAGAAGCAAGCCTTAGAATTACTGAAAGGATTAAAAGACTTTAGGGTCTATATTTTACACTCTCACATAATTGCTTTTGTTCCACATACTGTTTTCAAGAACATTCTAAGTCAAGACCCCGATGGTAAAAGGGGAAAATGGATTGCAACTATTCTTGAATATGACTTAGAAATCAGGCCCACCAAACTAGTCAAGGGGTAGGGATTGGAAAAACTTATGGCTGAGTCTAACTTTCAAGCACTGGACATGAATATGGTAGATGTGTTGGAAGAAATAGAAGAATTTGATGCTCCTTTCATTAATGAAACATTTCTAAATTCTCCTTGGTATGCTAACATTATTTATGTGCTTTTATTTCTAAATGCCCCTCCTTCTTTGTCTAAAACTAAAGTTAGATTCTTGAAACAAAAGGCTTTGAGTTTTTGCATATTAGATGGAGTGTTATATTGGAAAAACACTGTTGGAATTTTACTTAAATGTTTACTTGAAGATGATGTAGGAAGAATCATGCATGAAATGCATGACGGAGAATGTGGAGGACACCTCTACTGGAAGGCCACCGCAAACAAAATTCTTAGATCTGGTTACTATTGGCCTACCCTTTTCCCAGACACTCAAAAGTTGGTCATGTCTTGCCATAAGTGTCAAATCTTTGATGGCAAAAGGAAACTCCTTCCCTTACCTTTACATCCTATCAGAGTTGAGGCACCTTTTCAACAATGGGGGCTAGACTTCATTGGTGAAATTCACCCATCCTCCTCAGCTCAACGTAAGAGGATCCTCATAGCCACTGACTTCTTTACCAAGTGGATAGAAGCTATACCTTCCAGAAATGCCAATTACTCTGTCATTATCAAGTTCCTTGAAACAAATATCCTATCCAGATTTGGTTGTCCCAGAAAAATCATAACAGACAATGTTGCTGCTTTTAAATCTAAGAAAATGGTTGATTTCTGCTACAACTACCACATAACATTGGGTCATTCCACTGCTTACTATCCCCAAGGAAATGGATTAGCTGAATCTTCCAACAAAAGCCTCATCAATATCATTAAAAAGCTGCTAGAACAAAATCAGAAATCATGGCACATTAAACGGGTTCATGCTTTATGGGCTGATAGGCTAACTACAAAGAAATCAATAAACATGTCCCCCTATCAGCTAGTCTATGGCATGGATGCAGTCTTTCCCACCTCGTTGGGAGTGCCAGTCATGAAGCTCCTTCAAGAAGTGCAGAGTGAAGAAAATTATATGCAGAGAATGATCAACCAAACAATCCATCTACATCATACCAGAGAGGAAGTATATGAAATAACACTGCTAGTCCAAGGAAAAATGAAGAAGCTATTTGATAAGAGAACTAAGGAAAACAATTTCCTAGTTTTTAATGTTGTTCTTAAGTGGGAATCAAGAAAATAAGAGAAGGGAAAACATGGCAAATTTGAGAACTTGTGGAAAGGGCCCTATATTATTCATGCTGAGAGGGGTCACAATGCATTTTTCTTGAAAGAACTGAATGGAGAAGACCTATATGGAGGTCCTGTCAATGGCAGGATGCTCAAGCATTACTTCTGCCAAGAATCTTAAGTTTCAAAGCATTTTATTTTTCATTGTAAATATCATAGTCTAACCATTGCATTCAAATTTAGAAAAATCAAAAATACAAAAACAAAGAAAGGAAGAAAAGAGGGCAGTTTGTAAGAACAATAAAGGTATAGCCCCATACCAAAAAAGAGAAACAAATCTGAAAGTGTGCAAACTCAAATGCCACTCCTGAAGAACACACTTCTAGTTAGTCAAACAGCCTAATCTTGACTAATTAGTTTTAAATTTTCTGCTGATAGGATAGTGAATTCGATTTGCCAAACTGTTTAATCTTGGCTTATCAGTAGATAGTTTAGGATAGAAATGAAAGGTTCAAACATGTTCAAAATCTGAACCTTAGTTTCCAAAGAGAGATGAATCAAATATGTTGTATTTTTCTGAGTCAAAAAAGATATAAATCTCATTCTAATTAGCTCAAAATCTGAACCAGAAAACAAGGAAGAAACAACTCAATAAGAGTCAAATCAGGGCTGTAGAAAAGGGGAGGGAAATGTTTTGAAATTTCAGATCCTAAGCCTTCCACTTTTTATTTATTTTTTCTGCAAAATAAATTTCTATGTGCAGCTTGTCTTTATGCGATATATCACAGCAAGTCAAACAGCTTAATCTTGACTTGACTGTTTTTAAATTTATATTTTAGAAATTTAGAGAATGAAAATCTGTTGGACATTTTAATCCCAACAGATGGTAGATTAGGTAGGGAATCATCTAAACTCAACTGTTAAATCTGATTTCAGGGAGAAATTAAGGAGTAGAAATATATTATATTTCCTGCTTTTAAAATAATAAAATGTTGTGAAAAGAGTTTGCTAATCCAAGTGCACTCTAAAGAAGAAAAAATGTTAGATCAGTAGGGTTGGGTAGGTAGAAATTTGTATTGATGAAGATCCATTGTTTTTTCATGGTTGCTAATATATTTTTCAGAGAAATATCATCCCAGTAAAATAAGAGCAGCCCAATAGATAAGGCACAGGTCAGCCTCCCAGAGAAAGCAAGTCTGAAGTTCTTGATGCCTTCAAGAAGGCACCATCCCCAAGTGGAGCCACTGTTAGCCACCTATAATATTTGTTATAGCAAAAGGTGGCTAAGACTATTTGAGCCTTCAAGGAACAAATTCTATTACTAAAAATTGTTGGCTCTTGAAGACTCTTAAAGGCCTCCTGCCTCTGTCTAGATCCTATACTTTTGTTTTCATCCCAAAAGACTCTGAAATCCTGCTGATTTCCAAAGCCAAAATATTGCTGCAAACACCATTTTCTCCTTTCCCTTATTCCCAAATTAACCTCATCTTTCTATCCCCCTATTTCCAACAAAAATCCCTCATTTTCACATTCTTGCCTTTTCCCCTCATCAAAATCCCCTTATAAGGTTTAAGACTCACTCTTGGCCTTATTGGAACCCTCATTTCCTTTGAAAACATTGAAAAATCAATAAAAATTCATATTTTCTATGTATTGGACTTAAGCCCCCTTCGGCCAAGTCCCTAACCCTTTTTATCCATGTGCCCTAACGCCAGAACCTGGCGCCGAGCTGGTCGGGCGCTTATCCGCTTTAACAAATTTTCCGCCTCGAAAATATTAAAAACCTTTTTTATTTATGAAATTCAGGAATTTATTGTATATATTATAAAGTTTTCCGCCGGAACAATTTTTCAATAAACTTACACTGTCAATCTCAGTCCACAGATCGACGGTGCGGAGCGCGTCTTGTCGTGGTCCCCACCGCACGAAATTCGGTTTCTCAAAACCGATGGTATCCATCGCACCGCCTTTGGGCAAAAGGTTGTTTTCCGCCGATGGCCAGCGATTCCATACACCTGCCGCCACGCGTCCCGTGTACTATTTGCAAACCACCGTCCATCCGTCATCCATCACGCATTAACGTTTGGACCTGGATGCCCAATGATATCGTTGTGGACCGTCCGATCTGGGCCCACTGATCCAACGGTGATCGCTTGCCAAAGTTTCTCGATGGTTAATGAAGGTGCGCGCACGATAGCTGGGCCATTGTATAGCGGCAAATCAATCTCCGTCATCAATCTGATCTGCAGATCGATGGCCCACATTTCATCGCCTGATCTCTCCGTTTGACTTTCCATTGCCCAATCCCGACCGTCGATCTCTTCGCGATCGACGGCTCAGATTCATCCTTCTCCTCTGACAGCCTCGTTCAATCTCGACCGTCGATCTTTGCACGATCGACGGCCCTAATCTAATCTTTCTTCCACCCATTCTATGATCTCCCCGACTAATCCCGATCGTGGGATGATGCCATCCAACAGCCACGCTTCCTCCACATGCCTTCGCAGTAGTCAACCTATATATATGCAGGATTTTGTAATAGTTGTTTGTATTTTTCCAGGGTTTAAATGGATTTCCTCCATTCTGAAGAAAATTCGCGGGCTGAGGGTGGTGACCCTCTTGCCTTCAAAGGAAATTCATTCACAAGGGCCTAATTTCACGTTTTCATCAATGTTTATCCCGGCACTGATGCTAGATGACCCTGCGCAACCCTGTACACCAGCAAAAACCATGGATTTGGCACAGGCAAAGAGTATCAGAGACGAAGACCAGAATTAACCAGAACAGAGGATTAAAGGACAGATTTATGGGAATTACATCTAAGATTCTTATCAAAATATTAATCCCCAAATAAAACATAGTTTACAGAAAACCTAAAGTGTTCTATCAAGCAGGAATGCCTCCACCGCCATAATCTGGGGAAATTGATTCTTCAGCTACCATAGTGCCACTTGGTCCTCAAAGTACTCAATCAGGGGCTGAAGTTATTGAAGAAGATCCTGTTTTTCCTCAGCGCAACCAAGGAGTTACTTCTACAAGGAAATCAATGCAGAAATATCTGCAGAGTTACTCCAAACATTACACAGAGCCTCAAAGCTCAACCAAGCTCCCACCGAGCTTAATCCATAGGTATAAATCAATTAATACAGTGAAACACCTGTACAGTTTATTCATTGAGCCCCCAAGGGCCAAGAAGACATTAACTCTGTATTAATTGTACTTGAGATGTTCTATCATATCTCACCTCCTCATTCTTCTATATATACTTCTTCAGAAGATGAGTGAGGGGTTGGTTGTTGTTGATCACAAGCTGTAATATTGAAACTCTCTGAAATCAATACATATTCCTTTGAAGTTGAAGAACAAATTGAAGTCTTGGAGATCTTGATGATGTTGTTGCATGTTTGTTCCTGAGAAGGCTCTATCACTGGATTCATGAGCTTGGCTGTTGGTGAAGTATTCTGAACTGTTATATGTTTTTCTCCTGTTTCCATTATGTTCCATAATTTCTCACTACAGTAGGATAGAAATATTAGGCTAAGAAATTACTTCTGGAAGCACCTTAGACCTGTTCATCCTTCACTGTTTTATGTTTTCTTCTGATGAAGTATTTTAGAGGCTTTAATATTTCTCTTTGATCTTAATGCTTGTTTATTTCCTTAATAGATTGAAAAATTGGTTTCAGCATGATTTATGGTTCTCCCTGCTTGTCTGCTGCCATTTAAAAGACTGTTATTGAAGTCTCCCTTTGAAGTTCTTTGCTTATAGTGAATCAGAGAGGTCTGTTTTGATCTTTCCCTTTGTCCTCACTCAAACAGTTGGCTTAAAGGTCTTTTATAGTTGTGATCATAGATTTATTAGGTGTTCCCTCTTCTATGACTACAATTATTAGTGAATCTTATATGTTTTCTAAAGTCCTTTAGAATAAAATCTTTGAGGAAAAAGGGTGTTCCCCGAATCTTAGATTTTATTTTGAAAGTTGTCTTGAAGTCATTATTTACTTAAAGAATGTTTGTAGAATTTATGGTTAGCCCTGTCTACCAAACATCTCTTGATTGTTTAAATTATGTTTTCAGGTTCCCTTTGTTGAGAATTCAATTTCTCTTTCTAAATCATTAATGTTCATCCCATTCCAAAAACAAAAGAATCCTGTGGCCAAGTTAGATTTTCCCTTTGAAATCCCATATCCTTTGATAAGTGTGTTATGAGCTCTTTTTGACTCCATTGCCCAATGAAACATATATTTTGATGTCCTATATATCTTTCCTAGACCTTTTATGTTCTGATGTATCATTTCAACCCAACCAAACAAAAAAATACCTGCACTTAATAAATAGTCTAAAACCAATACTCTAAGCACACAAGATAAACCTTTGCAAACAAACTTTGAGAGATCCCTCTCTGAGAGCAGGAGAACTAGATCCTGTAACTCTAAAGATTGGTTCTGATGTTGCCTTGTCTTTTGATTTTCCAAACTATCAAAACACGGGACACCAACAGATCCCCAACCAACAAGCAAACAAACCCCTTGCACTGCATAACTAGCCTAATATGATATCATAAGCCTTAAAGACATATCCTTTGAAAACACATATAGAGAGATCCCTCTCTGAATCAAGGAGGGCTAGATCCTAGGATTCCAAGGTGGTTCTGATGTTGCCTTGTCATTTAGTATGCCATTCTGCTAAATCATAGGACCCCAACATAATGGCAACTCCACTAGGTAATTTCTGAGAAAATTGAAATCTTAGACATCCTTAAGAGCTCAAAGGACCCACAATAGCCTTAGACTGGTAGTTAATTACTGATGGTGGACAGCAACTCATCTTAAAAAATTTGAATCATCCACCTGGCGACTCCACAACTCCTAAAAGACCAAAAGACTCCACTGGTAACTAGTAGGCCTGCTGATTACTCCTGGTTTCACAAAGACTCCACTGGGGCAGCCCACACTACCATTAAGACATCTTGTACACCCATGATTAGAAAACTTTGAGGATTAAGTTTTTTTGTTAACGATTAGTTTGCCTCTTAAATATTGTCATATCTGGCTAACTTTCTTCTCTTTAGGTTTGAAACTTAAAATATTGGCTTCAATAAAAATTCATACCAGAGCCTATCCAGATCCAAATCCTCCTGAAATAGTTGATAATCCAGAAATAATTCTTAGGAAGTCTCCTGCATCTATAAATACAACTATTATCAGCACAATTCAAAGAGCTAATTATTTCCTTGAAAACCTTTCAGCTCTATCAGATACCCAAGTTGACTTACATTTTTCCAGAATTTTACCAAGAACTAAGTCACTTAGTGGTATAGATTAGTTGAGCCTCCAAGTTCACCACAACATAGTGGCCAACATATTGGTAGCAGAGAAACCCCTCCATCCACACCTCCTGATCTTCATTTCATTCACAACTTTGGTTTTTCTCACCCCAAATCTACTCAACAGTCTCTTGTTGGTACAAGAAATTATGTCATTCCTATACCCACTATTCAAACCACTCCATTCCATCCACAAAATCCTATCATGGCAGCATGGTATGCCCCCCCAGTGTTACCACGACCTCTGGTTCCTTTACAAAATGAATATCAGTCCAAAATTCCCCATTTCACTGAAAATGAATCCACTACTGCTCAAAAGCACGTAGATAAGATGAATGATTCCTTTGACTATATGTAAATATAAGATGAGACCATTAAGATGAGAATATTTTCCCAAAGTTTAGGAGGAGAAGCCAAGAAATGGTTTAAGGGTTTAACTCCTAATAGTATACATGATCTCCCTTCTTTACATCAAACATTCATAAACCAATGGGAAATGAGGAAGAACCCTCTCCAAATACTTTCAAATTACAACAACCTCAAGAGAAACACTAGGGAGAGTGTTCAAAGTTATTGCACTAGATTAAATAGTGTTTATAATGCACTACCCCCAGATTTGAAACTTCCACAAGGCTCAGCTTTGGCCAAATTCCCTGAAGGATTTGATCCCGAAATGGCCTATCAGCTAAAAAAAGGGATCCCTTCACTTTAGAAGACATGCAAAAGGGAGCTCTTAGTGTGGAAGCAAATCTGATTGAGAAGAGAACTAGGATGAGGTCTGAGAAGAAAGTGACATAGGGAAGACAATGCACCTTCCACATCTGACTCAAAATTATACCATCTTGCCAAGAACATGGATAGGTCGGAAAAAATGATGGAGAGGTTGGTTGTCCAAACAAATGCTCAGAATAGGAATCAGCCTCAAAATCAAAACTAGAACTTCAGGAAAAACCCCCCTCAAATGAGACAAAGAGATTCTAATCAACATATCATACCTCTATTTCAAGAAAACTATGTTGATGAAGATGAGGGAATGAAAGAAGAGACAGAGAGAACTGCTATAAACATGTTGGGAGGAAGTAATGAAGACCCTGCCTTTTTCATAGAAGATGACCAAGCCACATATACATATTATGGTAATGAAGGCTTAGAATCTGAAGACTATAGGCAAGGCTTTGAGAATGCCATCATGGAGGTCCATAAACAATATGACCTCAGGAGCAAAAGGAACCAAGAAACCCCCCAAACAAATATATCTGAAACTGCTGCTAAAAACAGGTTTGAAAAAGTGGTTAGAAAGGCTGCTAAAAACAAAAAAATAGCAGCTGAAGGTTCGGGTAAAAACAAGGGGAAAAGCACTCAAACCACTGACAAACAGAGTGTAGACCTAGCAGTACTAGCACTTCAGCTAGTACCCATGTAAAACTAGTTTTAACTGATGTACATAGTAAAAACCAACAAGCTGATTTTGCTGATAAGTTAGTGACTAACAAGACAGATTTGAGCCTTTCAAAGAATCAGTTCCCTTTCAATTTGGAAAGTGAAATTTCTAAAATCAAGATCTATGTCCCCCTCACTGAGTTAGTCACTCAAGATGTATATAAGTGTCAGGTTTTAAAGGCTTTAAACATAGAAGAAAATAATGACTCCATCAATCTAAATGATGATCAACCAACTCTTTTATTTGGTCCTAAAATTGAAGGAAAATTCTAAGAAGGAGTGGTCCCTCCTTTCTATGTCAGTTTTAATATCCATGATAATATTTTACACAATGCTATGCATGATTCAGGGGCTTCTCATAACCTCATTCCCAAAGTAATCATGGAGAGATTAGACCTTGAGATAACCAGACCATATAAATATTTGTATTCTTTTGAATCCAGTAGAGTAAAATTCTTAGGCCTGATCAAAGATATTTGTGTAAACTTGACCCAAATCCTAGCCAAATGCATGGTGATGGATGTGGTAGTGGATGATGTGCCCCCCAAATATGGCGTGCTTCTTTCAAGATCATGGGGTGTTAAGCTTCAAGGAACTATGCAAATGGACATGACATATGCCACCATCCCTGTCTTCAGTCAACTTAGAAAACTTTATAGGGAATCACACATAAAGTTTATGGTGAGTAGTCAAGAAAAATCAGAAAATTCCCTCTTTATTTTGTCCATACAGACCTACACTTATTCATTCTTTGCAATGATGAAAGCTTTGGTGAGCTAGAGTTGGAAAGTGAGCAAGCACCCAACATAACAGAAAATATGGAAGGGGGAAATAAGGAAGGAGAGGCTCTCAAACAGTTCGCTGAATCTAAAAATTACAGCAAACAAAACAGAGAGTATTAACCACTCACTCTCCATCGGCTTAGTGAAAATCATGAAAGTCAAGAAGAAAGGCCTCAACTCCATGAAAAATTTAAGAAAAAAGACCAACATAAACATGTTGTAGAACCCATATAACTGCACAATGACAGTCAGAACACACAGGACAAAGGGGATAGAAATGAAAACAACAGAAAGTCTGAAACTAGCCCTCTTTAGAGTATGAGTTTCGATGGGTCTTGTAATAGAACAGGTGCAGGGGTAGGTGTATGGCCTCACAACCCCAAGAATAATCATGTTGAAAGCCATTCATACAATTTAAACTTCCAATGCACAAATAACATAGCAGAGTATGAAGCACTCCTCTTAGGACTACATTTATTGAAGAAATTAGGGGTTTGGAGGATAGCTGTTCATGGAGATTCTAAACTAATCATTAGACAAATAAATGGAGAGTACAATTCCAAAAATCCAAGACTAAGAGCCTATAGAAATGATTCTATGTACCTTTCGAAAACTTTTGAGGAATATGAACTTGTTTTTGTCCCTAGAGATTAAAACATTCTTGCCAATGGGTTAGCTTGTGCTGCCAGTTCATGCCAAAGACCCTATGACAACAAACGGTTCATATTCTAGGTGAAATATAGGCCAGTTGTCCCAGAAAATGAAAAGTATTGGTAGGTATTTGAGGGAGAAAAACAAATAGAGGATTTTCTGCAGTTCAAAAATGAGTTTGAATTGACAAATTCAGACTCAAAGTATGATAAAAATTGTCTTAATGAGGAACAACATGTTGAAAAAGAACCTTTTCCCATTGTAGAAATTAATCTGCTAACCAGAGAGTTTAAAAATCAAACAGAAGAGTACATAAACTCAGTGAAAGAAGACATAGAGGTATTGCAGTCTAAAGACAAAGGCTTACCCAAAGGACTAGCACCTCTAGAAGACTTGTTTGATTTTAACGACATTGCCAAGAAACCAACAATAGAACCCACTGAATCTGATATTGAGGAATTAAATATAGGCAGTAAAAACAAGCCTAAAATTATCAAGTTATCTAAAACATTTCTAGCTCACATGAATATGAAATATATTAAGTTGTTTAAAGAGTTTTCTGATGTATTTTCTTAGAGCTATGAGGATTTAAAGGCATATGACATAGAGACCATTCAGCACAAGATACAACTTAAAGAAAACCAAAAACCATTTAGGCAGAAATTATGCAAAATAAACCCTTTGAAGTTACCTCTGGTTGAGAAAGAAATTAGGAAAATGTATGACGCTGGAATTATTGTCCCTGTGAGATACTCAGAGTGGGTATCTAATCTGGTAGATGTAAGAAAGAAAAGAGGAGAAATAAGGCTCTGTATTGACTTTAGGAACTTGAATAGAGCCTCATTAAAGGACAACTATCCCTTGCCTAAAATGGAGCACATCTTACAAAGGGTAGTTGGTTCCAAGAGGATTTCTTTGCTAGATGGATTTTCAGGATATAATCAGATATTGGTACTCCCTAAAGACCAACTGAAAATAGCCTTCACTACTCCTTGGGGCACTTTCATGTATGTGAAAATGCCTTTTGGATTAATTAATGTCAGCACTGCCTTTCAAAGGGCCATGGAAATTGCTTTCTCAGAAGAAATAGGCCACTTCATTGTGATTTATTTAGATGAAATTACAGTCTATTCAAAAACAAATGAAGAGCACCTAGCACACATAAGAAAGGTCTTTGAGAAATGTAGAAAATTTGGGCTATCTTTAAATCCTAAGAAGACATTGTTTGGTCTCCAAGAGGGTAAACTTCTTAGTCACATCATATCTGAAAAAGGGATCAAAATAGACCCAAAAAGGATTGAAGGTATATTGTAGATCAGTCACCCTAGAAACATCAAAGAACTTCAATCTTTCATTGGAAAGATTAATTTCCTAAGAAGGTTCATACCCAACCTGGCAGAACTCCTTAGGAACATGACAAACATGCTAAAGAAAGAGATAGGAGTTAAATGGACCTTAAAAGAAAATAAATCCTTTGAATTGGTCAAACATGCACTCACCCAAGCACCAGTCCTTATCAGTCTTGATTTTACTAAGGACTTCCTCATATTTTCATTTGCATCAGAACATATTGTGGCTGTTGTCCTATTACAGAAAAATATAGAAGGACAAGGGTAGCCAATTGCATTTTTCAACAAGGCATTAAGAGATGCACCTTTGAAATATAATATCATGGAAAAACAAGCCTATGCATTGGTCAAAGCCTTGAAGGATTTCATATTTTATATCTTACACTGTCACATTATTGCATTTGTGCCTAATATAGTGGTAAAAGACATTTTTTCACAAGACCCTAATGGCAAAAGAGGAAAGTGGATTGCTATGATATTGGAATATGATTTGGAAATTAAACCCACCAAACTCATCAAGGGTCAAGGCCTAGCACAATTAATGGTTGAATCTAACTTGCAAGCACTTGATATAAACATGATAGATGCATTAGATGAACAGGAAGAGTTGGAAACTCCACTTATTGAAGATCATTTCCTCAATTCATCCTAGTATGCTGATATTTTCTATGTGCTTACTAATCTCATTGCCCCTCCTGGTATGTCTAAAAAAAAGGAAAGATTCTTGAAGTTAAAGGTCGTAAATTACTGCATTTTAGATAAATATTTGTATTGGAAGAATGCCAGTGGTTTATTGCTTAAATGTTTTCCTGAGGTTGATGCAGATAGGATCAAGCACGAGTTTCATGAAGGAGAATGTGGAGGCCACCTAAGTTGGAAAACCACTTCTAATAAATTCCTTAGAGCTGGCTATTACTGTCTCACCATCTTTCAATATGTCCACAAAATTATATTTTCCTGCCACAAATGCCAAATCTTTGAAGGAAAGAGAAAAATGCTTCCCTTACCATTGCAACCAATCATTGTTGAAGCTCCTTTTCAACAATGGGGCCTAGACTTCATTGGGTAAATCCATCTTGCCTCATCTACCCAACATAGATGGATACTAACAGCCACTGATTATTTCACTAAATGGATAGAAGCCATCCCTTCTAGGAATGCCACAGACTTAGTTATCATAAAATTCCTTGAAGACCATATCTTTTCTAGAATTGGCTGCCCTATGAAAATCATCACTGACAATGCTGTTGCATTTGGTTCTAAAAATATGGTTGATTTCTGTCACAGATATCAGATTGTGCTTGGTCATTCTACAAATTTTTACCCTCAAGGTAATGGGTTGGCAGAATCTTCCAATAAGAGCTTGGAAAACATGATAAAGAAGCTGTTGGAAGAAAATCATAGATCATGGCACAGCAAGCTAGTACATGCTTTATGGGCAGATAGGTTGACAACAAAGAAATCCATTGGAATGTCTCCCTATCAGCTGGTTTATGGAGCAGATGCAGTTTTTCCTACCAGTTTAGGAGTGCAAGTGATGAAGTTGGTCCAAGAAATACAATCGGAAGAAGATAGCATGATGAGAAGGATAAATCAGACCATACATCTTCAGCAAACCAGGGAAGAAGTTTATAACAGAGCACAAAAATTATAGGAGAATATCAAGATGTTGTTTGATAAGAGGACAAAGGCCAGTGATTTCAAGATTGGTGACAAAGTACTCAAATGGGATTCCAGGAGAGAAGATAAGGGCAAACATGGCAAGTTTGACAACTTATAGCAAGGCCCTTACATCATTCAATCTGACATTGGTCATAATTCATTTTTTCTACAAGAGATGGATGGTACAGACCTGTTTGGGGGTCCTGTCAATGGCAGGATGATCAAGCATTATTTCTGCTAAAATTCTATTTAAAGCTTTCATTCCTCATTGCTTTATTTTTTTTTGAAAATTTGAAAAATACAAAAACAATAGAAAAGAGAAAAGAGGGCAGACATTAAAAAAAAGAAAGGTACAACCCCATACCAAAAAAGAAGAGAGTCTGAAAGTGTGCAAGCCTAAATTCCACTACTTAAAAGAAAAAGACTACTACTATTTAGTCATACAGCCTAATCGTGACTAGATGGATTTCAATTTACTATTGATAGGTTAGTGAAGAAGATCTACCAAACTGTTTAATTTGGGCTTATCAGTAGATTAGATTAGGATAGAAAAAGAATTGGTTCTAATATGCTCAAAATCTGAACCAAAGAATAAAAAGAAAGATGGCTCAAATAAGCTCAAAACCTAAGCCAAAGAAAGGAAAAATACTGGTTCTAACATGCTAAAAACTTGAACCAGGTAAAGAAGAAGAAGACAACTCAAAGATTTCAAAATCAGAGCTGAAATAAAGAAGGAAGTACCCTCATTATTGTCAGATCTTAAGCCTTCCAAGTTTTTTTTTACCTTTCTGCAAATAAAGGTCTATGTGCAGCTAGTTTCTTTTTCCATGGACACTATAGTAAATCAGACAGCTTAATCATGGTTTGGTTGTGTTTTCAATTTCTGTTTTAGAATATAGAGAATGAAATCTGTCAGACAGTTCAATCCTAACAGGTAGTAGATTAGGTAGAGAATTTTTGAGTCCAACAGTTTAATCTGGACTCATGGAAGTTATAAGGGTAGATTTAGATTAGTTTTCCTGTTTTTAAAAGAATAAAATGTTGATGTCAAAGGTTTGCAAGTTCAAGTGCACCTTATGGAGAAAAAATGTTAGGAAATAGGTTGTGTAGGTAGAGTGTTTGGGAAAAATAATTTTGTTGACAATTTGCAGATCATCTTCTCAAGCAGCATGATCATGAAAGAAAAAAGACGTTGTCAAAGTGTAGAAAAGCATCAATAGATAGTGATCTACATTCCAGAGAGAAAATTTCTGAGGCTCTTGACACCTCCAAGGAGCTGCCATCCCCAAGTTGGAGCCACTGTTAGCCATCTATAAATTTTTCATATGCAAAGATGGCTAAAGTAGGTCTTTAGTCTTCAAGAAACAAATTTCAGGCCAACTTGTGACTTCTTGAAGCCTTTCTATGTCCATTTGTCTAGGGGATCCATATTCACAAAATCCCTATTGTTATCATGAAGAAAAAACTGTTTTCTAATGCCCCATTTCCATCATTTTATTCCCCTCATCTCACTTCACAACTTCCCCCATATCACTTATTTTTCCCCTTTTCTTATCCTTCATTCCTTCTAAAAAAAGCCTCTTTCCTCCCTCATTTACCTTTATTTTCCTTAAAAACCCCTTTAAAACCATTTAACCCTTCTTATTTGGTTTTAAAAAATCCTTTTTACTTCACCCAGAACACTAAAAAACCCGTAAAAACCCATAAAAAGCTTTGAAAAATCTTTCCGCTCCTTTTAGGTCTTAACCCCCTTCTGCTTAAAGCTCAAGCCCCTTTTACCGCAATAAGACCATGCCCAATGACCAAAGTGCTAAGCCATCGATGCATCACTCATTGGCTCATCGGAGATCCTGATTTCTTGTGTCCGGACCCTTTACCCCGCTGATGGCCGATATTCCGATATGATCGCAGCCGTCAATTCCCTCAAAGATCCGATAGCTATAGCTCCATCAGTGATCCCCTTTTCTTTTTGCCCAGACCTTCTACCTCTCTTGTTAGTATGAATCCTTTGTCGAAGTGTATGAAAAAGGACCACTTTAGCTACGCATAACTAATAGCCCTAACAACAAAAGTGGCTGCCAATATCTTCAGATCTGCGGTTAGTTGAACATAAAAGAGCTGCAAAAACCAGATCTATGCATGGAAAGACATTAAGCAGAAAAACAAGGGTTTGCTCCATATACCAATAGACAAGACAAGAACAATTTTTGAAAGAATTTTTATATTAATTGGGCACCTGGGAGGAAAACAAGAAGGCGTATCCAATTCTCCTCAGTGGGATGGGTTCTTGGAAGTCCTCAGCACTTCAGATCTAAGATTTATCTCTCTTGTTGGTGTAGAAAACCCAATGCAAAGAAAATAGCTCAATGGGAGCTCACACAGCCAATGATGGAAAAATGTGACCAAGTGTATAGATCCAGAGTGATCTAATAGGCAACAAAAGGTGAAGAATGGTAGGAAAAACCCTCCTATTTATAACAAAATATTGGGTCATTCTAGATCTTGGTGCATGATTAAAATAATGTTAACCAAATCTAGATCCACATTTTATGGAATATTTTATTATATTTGTTGGAGGGAAAAAGTATTTGACTTGGGTCAAATCCCTTTATTTGTTAATAATAAATAAATAAATGATTTATTTATCTTTTTTAAGGAAGTGGTTGAAGGATAATTAAATAAATAATGATTTATTTAATTATTTGTGGGTGATTTGGTCATATTTAACAAGGAATATTATCTAAATAAGATTTAAATAGTTATTCCTAGAAAATAATAAGATAAATAAAGGTTTATCTAATTAATTTCTTTGTTTTTGGGTTAAACATGACTGGGAATAATAATTAAATTATGGTTTATTTAATTATTCCATGAGGAAAATCAAACAAATATAGGTTTGTTTAATATTTCCTTTTGGGGTTTCCTGTTTAGACCATAAACAACCTAATAAATGTGGTTTATTAAGTTATTTAACATAGTGAAGGCAATTTTACTTAGGGCAAAATTGGTCTTACATGGTGTACTTGGGTCCATCTAATGATAATAGGTTAGATGACCAAAAAATGGTGTAACAGATTGCCCCCCAGCGTGCGAGTGTCAGGAGAAAATCGTATGACCAAAGTACATTGTAAGAACTCAATCACCAGACAACAAAAGGGAAGTCAGAGAGAGAAATGCAAGGTAGATAGTGTGCTGAAGAACTAGACCCTGAGGAAACGAGACTCGCAGGTGAAATAAGTCTCTTTTTATGAGAGGGTACCTGTGCTGAAGGCGGCGGGGGAGGCATACCTATGCCCGCCGAGACAAAGTACAAAAGAATAGTGTGTCCAGTAAACAAGGGACCGAACCATAAAGTACAGCCAGCATAATCATGAGCCAGATAAAAATACAATGAGGAATCCCACATACATGATGTGCCTAGGATAACAGCCAGGACTTATACAATAATATCTGAGTACATGAGATACAAAAACAACCCAAATGCCCCCTGTAAATGGGGAAGGGATCACAAAATCTTACTGATACATGCAAATCAAAGAGGCGCTGCAAGTGGCTAAGGCCAACATCATCAAATATCTGGAGCTGCATCGAAGGCTGCAAGGAGGAGGTCATCCGGGCATGTGGGGGGCTACCTGTAGGGCCACCCCCTCATGAGGGTTGAGACATCTCACACACACCCGGGAATCATCAAGAGTTGCTGCTACATCACTAGACCATCAAGCATATGGATCTCGATCATGCTGAAAGGAGCCGAAGTGGAGAAACAATCAAGTCAAAGGGAAATAAGAGATCCCTTTGCCTGATCCGAGGCACCGAACAAGAGTGGAAGCTGGAACCAAGGTACACCGCTCTCTAGACCCATCCTCAGGAATGAAGGAGTTGATGTCAATAGATGGAGGTCTGCCGTAGGTGAGGCGATGAGATATCCTCAACTAAGGCACGAGAGAAAATAGTAGAGCGACTGACAGACTAATACTGATGATGGTGGTGGAAAGGAGGGGACTGAGTAGCAAATGGACGACTTCCCTTGCTAGAGCATAAAGGACATGAATGACATGGCAGCGACTGACACAGTATCATAAGGGATAGGGGACAGTGGGACTGAGGGTCATAAGGTTTGACACAAGAGAGATACCAAGCAATGAAGGATGGAGGACTATAGTGGGGTACAAAGGGACTCGGGATAGACTACATGAATGCGATGATGACTCAACTTGGATGCTCTAAACAAGGGCGACTCGATGGTGCTGCCACACAGTAAAGGCCCAATGGGGGACCATGAAAACATGAGTACAAGATGGGAACTCACGATGAACATCAACACGAGCATGGATAAGTATGGGGGCCAAATGGTGCCCCTAGTATGAGTGGTGCAAGTGAAGAAATTCGATTTTGAGGAGGGTTATGGGTGAGGGGCATAGGGGCCCCCAAGCATGGTATGGTCATGCCAAAATGTATTTAGAAAAAGGGGATTCTAAACACATTTTAATGATGTGGTGTGCCATTTGTTTTCGTTCTGGTTATGCAGTTTGAGAAATGAAATGGAGGATTACCAATCTCTTTTGGTACTGCATATAGGAATCAAATGGACTTTAAGTTTCCGGGTTTGCATGTCTGGTGTCACTATCCCAAAGAGAGGATTTGGAGATAATGAACTGATGCTCTCCTAGAAGACCCATAGGTTGGTCAACAACAATGTCTAAGAGATTGGGTTGCTGATGGAAGATGAGAGAACGATAAGGGGTATCATCCCTAGAGTGATCTGAAGTGATATGGGACTCTAGAGGTTCTTCTAAATGTGGAAGAATAATGGTACTAAAGTCAACACGACCAGATACACTAGGAGATTTGGGGAGAATTGCTTCTCTTGGTCTCTCAAATGTGGGTGCCCCCTTACCCAAACATTGGGTTTCAATGTAATGGCCACAAGGTGGATGTGGTGTGAACGCATGGGTTCGATGTAAGGGGGAATAGATAAAGTCAGGGGTGGGGATTTTTTCCATAACGTAGTCATCGTGATAGAAGATGGGGTGACTGGTGGAAGAAAGACCACTTGACATGGTGAAGCGACCTGAATCATCATCATGAGAAGCGAGGTTCACATGCGCATCGTCACAAGGGGTGACCGAAGAGTACGTAGATAAAGGATCTACCGATGTTGAGCCCAAGATGATCATTGAAGGAAGGTCAAGTGAAACAATAGGGAGGATTCAGATGGAATGCTCCCCGAGGGTCTCATGGATGACGATAGGTAGAAAATGCTGGATGAAGGCTCCGTCTTCTCAACATCAGGAGGGGGAATGTCGATGGGAGCAGTCATATCTGGTAGTTCTGCCAAAGAAAAACGCGCAAATAGGGGAGAGGTGGACTCATTGCGCTTGGCCTCGAATTGGAAGACCGCAACTAGAGCGGTGCGGAAGTCCTCGAGGCGGGGACAAAGGTGGGTGTAATGGCCATGGAGATCACACAAAGCACAGGGGTGTTTGGTGTGAATATTCTTTGGGTTCTTGATTTCGGTCGTGGAAGGAATAGAGGCTTCCAGGACCATGGACTCAAGGAACGCGACATTAACCATGGGCTTGAGATGAAGCAATTCAGGACAGGTATGGGTGGCGTGGCCGACAACGTCACACAAAGCACACTAGATGGTATGCTTTGGAGGCTGAGGAGGGGAAGGGTTTGTTGGGGTAGCCTTGTCCTTTGATGCCCCCTTCTTACCCGAAGCGGTCGCAACAGAAGGTGGTTCCTGTTGAGGTGACTGAGGCACTATTGCAGCGGGAGAAGTCATGGGGACCAGTTGAACCGGGGTCAAAGCAATATAAGGTTTGGGTTGACCAGGCAGGGTTGCGGCTGGAGGATCATGGTACCAGACGGGAATCCCAAGGGTCAGGTTAGGAAGAGAGAGGATGGCCATGACCGGTACCGTGGACACTCCTGGTGGGGGAGATAGGAATGGTATCTAACTAGAGGGGTAATGGCCAGGTGGGATGGCTCCTAAATGGCTCAGGTTTGGAGGAACTGTGCCAGGAGGATAAAGAGGCTCATGACTACCAGCTGCAGGTGAAGGGCTAGGAGTAGGTTGCAGAGAGCATGGCTGCTGACTAGCCGAAGCAGGTTGCTGGAGAGCAGCCCGAGACGATTGCATCATGCAAACATTCGATGAGATGGGGTCGGAGATAGTGTTAGGTCTCTGTAATTTATTAGCAATATTGGGAGAGTCCAATCAAAGAGTTAACATCATTTCAACCAACTTTGGGATTCTAGGATCTAGCCCTCCTGAATCCGGAGAGGGATCTCTCCAATATGTACAAAAATGGATATTGTCTTTGAAAAGCTTAAGGTAATGATATTAGGCTAGTTATGAAGGCCAAGGTTTTTGTTTTGTTTTGGATGGTTGAGCATAAAATGTTACTTGAGGGGAAAGTCCTGAGTGCAAAAAGTTTCAAAAGTGAGAAGTTGCAAGCAAATAGAACAGTTTTGGCAGATAGATAGATATAACGTTGGTTTTTAGTCCATTGGGCTATGGAGTCATATCTGGGCTTTAATTGAACAACAACATCAAGTTTGATCCAAGGGGCAAGTTATCTATACCACAAGATTATTGAGATTAAAATGATGAAATGGAAACATTAAAATGTTGGAGGGGTGGAAACTGATAATACTTTCTCAGAGGATTTATAGTCAGTCCAAACAAGAAGAGCCTCTTAAGTAACTGTTTTAAAACCAACCAAGGACAGGGCTAACCATAGACTTCTTGGGCAAGTTCTTATTAAAGCAGCTTAATTGACAAACAATCCAGTAATCCACATAATTACCTTCAGAAAGTATGAAAACACAAGTAAAACAGAGCGTAACTTAAGATCAGATAAAGTACTTTTAAACCTAGTCTGCTTTCAGTCAACATTAAGGGAAACTTTCAGAATCTGCCTTTGGAGAAAAGAATCTAGGAATCAGGGCAAACCATATCTTCTCTAGTCTAACTTTAATAGCAAATAATGGAAATAACATTCGAGAATAATGTTTGAGCAAACAGAAGGACGAGGGAACGCCAACATTCCTAACTGTTTAAACTGTATTGAATCATTCTTAAATAAACAAATCTGAAGAAAACATTAAGATAAATATTTCTCAGCCAGAGAAGGTTACCGCTATACAGAAAATCCTAACCCTGTTTAAACTGTTCTTTACAGAGGGAAAATGAACAATATGGCATACATAGAAGGAAAACGATTAACAAAGAAAGAAGCACTTCACCAATGATAAAGACCAGGATCCCAAGAAACAGCTTTTATATTGATGTCAAACCAGTTACCATCTTCAAGTCCAATGTTTTAGTTCAGCAATCATCTTCACTATTCAACCTAACTACTCTAGCGCAAACAGAGCTTCAAGGGCCAGTGAACACTATGTACAAATAGAAGTCTCGAGCTCAAGTGTATTTCAAAGTTCTGCAACCAACAATTTCTCATCTTCTTTTGGGGTATTTATAGAAGAATGAGGAAGTGATCTAAGAAAATATCTCTCAGGATAATTAATACAGATTCGAGACTTCTCGGCCCTTTGAGAGGCTCGATGAAGAATTTCACAGGTGGAACACTGTATTAACTGTTTTACATTTATGGATTAAGCTCGGTGGGAGCTTTATTTGACTTTGAGGCTTTATGTAATGTTTGGAGTAACTCTGCAGATATTTTCTGCATTGATTTCCTTGCAGAAGTAACTCCCTAGCTGCACTGGAGGTGAATATCTAATTTTCTTCAATAACTTCGGCCTCTGTTTGAAAGGTTTGAGGCGACAGGTGGCTCGGTGGTAGCTGAGGAATCAATTTGCCTCAGATGTGGCGGTGGAGGCTTTCTGTCTGATGAAACACTTTAAGTTTTTCCTTTAAACTGTGTTTTAGATTGGGGATTAGGCTTTTGATAACGGTCTTAGCCGTAATCCCCATAAAAACCGTCTTCAATCTTCATCTGCTGTGCTTTATTCTCAAAACTGATACTCTTTAACTGTTCTTGATTTAAAACAGCGTCTTTTCGATGTGCAGGGCCGCGCTGGGCTTTTAAAAGGCATCAATGCCCATGAAACATTGAGAAAACAATGGAGCAAAACCCTGCAGATGGTTCTCTTTAACAGCTCGAAGGCGCAGGAAACATCTTTCCCAACCCTCGGCTTTCTTTCATTAAACAATGGAAAACCATTAAAACGCCTGCAAAACACAAAAATAGTTAAGAAATCCTGCGGAAATAGGTTAAAACTGCTTCAGATGGCGGGGGAGGAGCGAAGCCGTCGGATGAAGGCAACCAACGGTGGACGTCTGCATAGAAAGGCAAAAAGGATAGCGGGAGAAGAATAAGGAGGAGTAGTTTTGGACCGTCCGATCTGGACACGTGGACGGTCCAGATTCAATCGAAGGATCGCAATCGAAACTGCGGGCCTAATCGCAATCGAAACTGCGGGCCTAATCGCAATCGAAACTGCGGGCCCAATCGCAATCGAAACTGCGGGCCCAATCGCAATCGAAACTGCGGGCCTGGTCTTTTCGATCAACCCATTGAAATTTTCCCGATTACGATTGCGCGATCGATGTTTTTAATCTAACCATTTTATATTTAACACGTGACTTCAAGCTTTTAAGTTGAAACTTTGGATAAGCGGGTTCTTGGGTTTTATAAAGGAAAAAGCAGAACAGTAATGAAAAATTACAATGTTTTAAGTGCCGGAGGCGGGCTTACTGGATATATAAAATAAACGATGCGATCGGGTTTTAAGCAGCAAGGCTAATCGCAATCGAAACTTTTGGAGTATGGCAAAGACTTGCGTCTTCGATTCTTTTCGATGCGATTAGCACTTTATTGTATTAGCAAGTGGTTCCAGACCCAAAGCGTATGGTGGGGAAGTGGTTTAGGGCTTAGCCCAAGGGGCTTAGGTCCATAGCAATGAAACTTTGTTTTTTATGAAAAATTTCAAGGTTTTAAATGGATTTGGGGGTTCCGAAATAGTTAAAAAATGAGTTTTTAACTATGAAAGGGGAAATTTTCATAAATGGAAAGAAGAGGACTTATGAAAACAAGGTAGTTTTGATGGAGAAAAAGGGGAGCAGATGAAAGGTTTTGAGAAGAGGAGAAACGATGATCTTTCAGCAGTCTTTCAGTTGGAATCAACAGAAATTCCTAAGTGTAAAAATGGGATAGAAAATGAGGATTTTGGACAAAGGCATGAGGCCTACAAGGAGTCTTCAAGAGCCAACAATTTTTAGTAATAAAATTTGTTCCTTGGAGGCTCAAAAAAGATCTTAGCCACCTTTTGGTATAACAAAATATTATAGGTGGCTAATAGTGGCTCCACTTGGGGATGGTGCCTTCTTGAAGGCATCAAGAATTCAGACTTGATTTCTGGGAGGCTGATCAGTTGCCTCATCCATTGGGTTGTCCTTCTGTGATTGAATGATCTTTTTTAAAAACATATTTGGTAGCCATGAAAACAATGGACCTTTATCAACAAGCTTGGTACCTACCCAATCCTACAGATCTAGCATTTTTTCTTCATCAGAGTGCACTTGGATTGGCAAACTCTATTCACAACATTTTATTCTTTTGAAAGCAGGAAATCTAATCTATTTCTAATCCTTATTTCTCCTGAACTCAGATTAAACAGTTGAGCTCAGATATTTCTCTACCTAGTCTACTGTCTGTTGGGATTAAACAGTCCAACAAACTTTCATTCTCTAAATTCTACAACAGAAAATTAAAAAATAGTCAAGTCAAGATTGAGTTGTTTGACTTGCTATGATCTATGGCATAAGAACAAGCTGCACATAGATTATTATTTGTAGAAAATTAAATCAAAATGGAAGGCTTAAGATCTGAAAGTTTCTTATTATGGCCTTCTTTTTCTTTACAGCTCTGTTTTTAATTTTGTTTTGAGCTGTCTCTTTCTTGATATCTGATTCAGATTTTGGGCAAATTAGAACCAGTTTTTCTCTTTTATGACTCAGAAAAATAAAAAAGTTTTGAGTCATCTCTCTTTGGAAACTTTGGTTCAGATTTTGAACATGTTTGAACCTTAATTTTTATCCTAATCTATCTACTGATAAGCCAAGATTAAACAGTTTGGAAAATCAAATTCACTACCCTATCAGCAGAAAATTGAAAGCTAATTAGTCAAGATTAAACAGTTTGACTAACTAGAAGTGTGTTTTGTAGGAGTGGCATTTAAGCTTGCACACTTTCAGATTTATTTTTCTTTTTGGCATGGGGCTGTGCCTTTCTTGTTTTTCATTTCTGCCCTCTTTTCTTTTTTTGTTTTTGTATTTTTGAATTCTTGATTTTTCTCCAAAGCAGAAAACAACAACTAACTACATGCTCAGAACTGAGCTTTATTGACATTCCTATCTAACCTATTATAAACATGGAGTATTTACATATTCATATGATACAAAAGTGCCAATGCAGCCAGCTGAGTAATGTCAAGAAGAAGTAGTAACTCTGGCTGCTTGTCAGAGGTATCCATAGAACATATTGAAGGTTAACCTTCAATGTCAAGGCTATCACAGAAGGTGACAGCTTTTCATGTCTCTGGCTCTTGCAAAGGGTCAATGCTTGATAATTTGAGCCAGTCGGGATTTCCACACACTCTTCCATAGGATCAACAAAGAAAAGATGAAGATTCTCTTCCTTTTGATCCTCCACAATTTGTATATCATCTGCTTCCAAGGCTTCAGCTTTGAGGAGTATCTCTTCAGTACGTAGCTTGGAAGTATCGTCATATTTAACCTGCACAATAGCAAATAATGAAATATTTTCTTTCTCTAAACATATGCTTGCTTCTGATACAAATTCAGGCTCTTTAAATGACAGACTAATATCAGTGAAGGGAGAAGTTTCTTCTTGAGAAGATGATATATCCACAGCAGGATAGTCTTCTATTTGTTTTTCTCCTTCATCTTCATCATGCTCTGAACTGGAGGACTCATCATATTTAACAGTGTTGTCCTCTGGTAACCCTGGTATGCTTGTATTCAGTGGATTACTTTGTATGAAGAGGTTATTATATTCTTGAGCAGGGGAGTATTTAAAGGTTTCCTCTTTTTCAAGAGGAAGATCCTTTTGCTCAAAAATTTCTTTATTTCTCTTCTCTTCACCTTCTGAGTTGAAAGGCTGTTGACTCCCAACTATGTGAAAACCATTAGTGATGGATTGAAATGGATGTTTTTGGCTTTCAAGCTGGAGATGGTGAAACTCATAACACCAATCAAATGCTGGTTGCCCTGCATGATTAGTTCTTTCTTGGAACTCATCATCATCATCAGACTGATCAAAATTTGGATATTTATCAGGATAAACAATTTCATCAGCCAAACATATTGGGCTGTCAACAAGCTCCTTTTTATTCTGATCTACAAAAGAACTTTCTAAATCTATACAACAAAGTTCTCTATGCAAAGACTGGTTTTGAGGCTGGATGTCTTCTTGAGCCTCAGTTATAAGGGATGATGAATCATTATCTACGTTTTCAGGAAAATCTTTAGGAATGTTCTTTAATTCTTGTTTGTTTTCTTCCTCAAGTGATTCATCTATGTTCTTAAAATTTTTCAATAGTAGATTAAAAGCACGAATTGCTGCTAAAAGATCTTCAGGATGCATCTCTTCCAAATCTTCCTCATTATCTATAATGTGTTGGGTGATGTTTTGTGATGGATCATAATATATTGCACACAATGATAATGATGTATTGTTTTCTTTATAGTTCTCATAGAACACATATTCAAGATCTCTTAAAGAAAACAAACTACTAGATCTTAAGCATTCATACCAATCCCTAGCTTTTCCTTCTAATGTTAACATGAACATTTTCATTAGGCAGTCTTCATGCCATTCAAATTTCAACCTCCATACATGTATATGAAATTTGATGAGATGTAATAGAGGGTCATCGAAATTTTCACCTTGAAAAGCAGGCAGGTTGTCATCCCAATTCACCTGGGGCATCTTATGTGGAAACCCAGGGATATGATCTCTACTCATTGGGGCATATCTTCGTTGTATTCTTGGAATCATGTTTGTAAATCAAAAAAGAGGTCACTTTGTCTGGTCAATCAGTTCAGGGTCTTTTACCAGTGGAGTCATTTGGTCTTCTGGGAGTTTCAGAGTGTGGAGTCGCCAGGTGGAAAATTTTTTGCTCCTAAGGAGGTAAAACGTTTTATGGTTCCACTACCAAATGATTCTTGTAGAGCTGTAAGATTCTCAGGAACTGAATTAGCTCTCAAGGGTGATCTGAAAACAGTTGAAGATTTAATCTTAGGAGACTTCCTAAGGATGCTTTCTAGGTTATCAACTATCTCAGGTGGATCAGGGTCAGGATGGGCTCTAATGTGAATCTTTTTAGAAGCCACTATGCTGCGTTTTTAGACCCAAATAAACAAGAAAAGTTCAACCAGATATGACAATCTTTGAAAGGTCAACTAAACTGTTTACACAAATCTTAATCCTACAGTCCTCTAACTGAGTTTGAATGTTTTTATAATGATAAGGGTTCATCCCAGTGGAGTCTTAAGGTCTGCCAGGATTGTGGAGTCGCCAAGTGGAAATTTTTAGCTCCTTTCAGAGGTAAAAGGTCTTATGGTCCACCACCATGTTTATTTAATTCCAATCTGAAATATTTTTAGGTTTTTCTAAGTCATTTTTCAGTTTTGTGGTTGTTAAGAATGTCCTAACTTTGTTTCAAAACTTAGCTAAGGTTGTGAGACAAAGGCAGTCTACTCTTATGGCTATGCCAGCTGATTTTTCAAGGTTAGATGAAGTCTTAAGAGAAACCTAGGGTTTACCTAGTTTGTCACTGATTCAAACAAGTTCCATCATGATTACCTATATTAGGCAGTGCTTGAAAAGGCTACTTTTTACTCTGGTTAATAAAGCAGATGCTCTATGAACCAAATCTCTGACGTCCTATGATTATATTTAAATGAAAATGATTCTGGGTTCGATAGTTCCCCAGTGGAGTCGCCAGAAATGTTAGGTTCTGGTGGCTCAGCTGCAAAATAGAACACTTGTCATGGAACTAGAGATTCTGAGTTAAAGTTTCCCTAGTGGAGTCGCCAGAAATGTTAGGTTCTGGTGGCTCAGCTGCAAAATAGAACAATTGTCATGGAACCAGAGATTCTGAGTTAAAGTGTCCCCAGTGGAGTCGCCAGAAATGTTAGGTCTCTGTAATTTATTACCAAGATTGGGAGAGTCCAATCACAGAGTTAACATCATTTCAACCAACTTTGGGATTCTAGGATCTAGCCCTCCTGAATCCGGAGAGGGATCTCTCCAAAATGTACAAAGATGGATATTGTCTTTGAAAAGCTTAAGGTAATGATATTAGGCTAGTTATGAAGGCCAAGGTTTTTGTTTTGTTTTGGATGGTTGAGCATGAAATGTTACTTGAGGGGAAAGTCCTAAGTGCAAAAGTTTCAAAAGTGAGAAGTTGCAAGAAAATAGAATAGTTTTGGCAGATAGATAGATATAACGCTGGTTTTTAGTCCATTGGGCTATGGAGTCATATCTGGGCTTTAATTGAACAACAACATCAAGTGTGATCCAAGGGGCAAGTTATCTATACCACAAGATTATTGAGATTAAAATGATGAAATGGAAACATTAAAATGTTGGAAGGGTGGAAACTGATAATAATTTCTCAGAGGATTTATAGTCAGTCCAAACAAGAAGAGCCTCTTAAGTAACTGTTTTAAAACCAACCAAGGATAGGGCTAACCATAGACTTCTTGGGCAAGTTCTTATTAAAGCAGCTTAATTGACAAACAATCCAGTAATCCACATAATTACCTTCAGAAAGTATGAAAACACATAAGTAAAACAGAGCGTAACTTAAGATCAGATAAAGTACTTTTAAACCTAGTCTGCTTTCAGTCAACACCAAGGGAAACTTTCAGAATCTGCCTTTGGAGAAAAAAATCTAGGAATCAGGGCAAACCATATCTTCTCTAGTCTAACTTTAATAGCAAATAATGGAAATAACATTCGAGAACAATGTTTGAGCAAACAGAAGGACGAGGGAACGCCAACATTCCTAACTGTTTAAACTGTATTGAATCATTCTCAAATAAACAAATCTGAAGAAAACATTAAGATAAATATTTCTCAGCCAGAGAAGGTTACTGCTATACAGAAAATCCTAACCCTGCTTAAACTGTTCTTTACAGAGGGAAAATGAACAATATGGCATACATAGAAGGAAAACGATTAACAAAGAAAGAAGCACTTCACCAGTGATAAAGACCAGGATCCCAAGAAACAACTTTTATATTGATGTCAAACCAGCTACAATCTTCAAGTCCAATGTTTCAGTTCAGCAATCATCTTCACTATTCAACCTAACTACTCTAGCACAAACAGAGCTTCAAGGGCCAGTGAACACTATGTACAAATAGAAGTCTCGAGCTCAAGTGTATTTCAAAGTTCTGCAACCAACAATTTCTCATTTTCTTCTGCGGTATTTATAGAAGAATGAGGAGGTGATCTGAGAAAATATCTCTCAAGATAATTAATACAGGTTCAAGACTTCTCGGCCCTTTGAGAGGCTCGATGAAGAAGTTCACAGGTGGAACATTGTATTAACTGTTTTACATTTATGGATTAAGCTCGGTGGGAGCTTTATTTGACTTTGAGGCTTTATGTAATGTTTGGAGTAACTCTGCAGATATTTTCTGCATTGATTTCCTTGCAGAAGTAACTTCCTGGCTGCGCTGGAGGCGAATATCTGATTTTCTTCAATAACTTCGGCCTCTGTTTGAAAGGTTTGAGGCGACAGGTGGCTCGGTGGTAGCTGAGGAATCAATTTGCCTCAGATGTGGTGGTGGAGGCTTTCTGTCTGATGAAACACTTTAGGTTTTTCCTTTAAACTGTGTTTTAGATTGGGGATTAGGCTTTTGATAATGGTCTTAGCCGTAATCCCCATAAAAGTCGTCTTCAATCTTCATCTGCTGTGTTCTGTCTTCAAACTGATACTCTTTAACTGTTCTTGATTTAAAACAGTGTCTTGTCAATGTGCAGGCTGCGCTGGGCTTTTAAAAGGCATCAATGCCCATGAAGCATTGAGAAAACAATGGAGCGAAACCCTGTAGATGGTTCTCTTTAACAGCTCAAAGGCGCAGGAAACTTCTTTCCCAACCCTCAGATTTCTTTCATTAAACAATGGAAAACCATTAAAACGCCTGCAAAACACAAAAATAGTTAAGAAATCCTGTGGAAATAGGTTTAAACTGCTTCAGATGGCGGGGGAGGAGCGAAGCCGTCGGATGAAGGCAACCAACGGTGGAGATCTGCATAAAAAGGCGAAAAGGATAGCGGGAGAAGAATAAGGGGGAATAGTTTTGGACCTTCCGATCTGGACACGTGGACGGTCCAGATTCAATCGAAGGATCGCAATCGAAACTGCGGGCCTGATCGCAATCGAAACTGCGGGCCTAATCGCAATCGAAACTGCGGGCTTAATCGCAATCGAAATTGCGGGCCTGGTCGCAATCGAAACTGCGGGCCTAATCGCAATCGAAACTGTGGGCCTAATCGCAATCGAAACTATGGGCCTGATCTTTTCGATCAACCCATTGAAAATTTCCCGATTACGATTGTGCGATCGGTCTTTTTAATCTAACCATTTTACATTTAACACGTGACTTTGGCTCATTAAATCAAAACTTTGGAAAAGAGGGTTTTTGTAATTTTCAAAGGAAAAAGGGTCGGAAATAAAATATTCACAAGGTTTGAGCGCCGGGGGCGGGCTCAAGGTTATATGTAAATAATATGATCGGGGGTCTTAAGCAGCAAGGCTAATCACAATCGAAACTTTTGGAGTATGGCAAAGACTTGCGTCTTTGATTCTTTTCGATGTGATTAGCACTTTATCGTATTAGCAAGTGGTTCCAGACCCAAAGCATATGGTGGGGAAGTGGTTTAGGGCTTAGGTCTATAGCAATGAAACTTTGTTTTTTATGAGAATTTTTCAAGGATTTTAATGGATTTGGGGGTTCCGAAATAGTTAAAAAGTGAGTTTTTAACTATGAAAGGGGAAATTTTCATAAATGGAAAGAAGAGGACTTATGAAAACAAGGTAGTTTTGATGGAGAAAAAGGGGAGCAGATGAAAGGTTTTGAGAAGAGGAGAAACGATGATCTTTCAGCAGTCTTTCAGTTGGAATTAGCAGAAATTCCTAAGTATAAAAATGGGACAGAAAATGAGGATTTTGGACAAAGGCATGAGGCCTACAAGGAGTCTTCAAGAGCCAACAATTTTTAGTGATAAAATTTGTTCCTTGGAGGCTCAAAAAAGATCTTAGCCACCTTTTGGTATAACAAAATATTATAGGTGGCTAACAGATAGGAGGAGGAGGAAGACCAGGGAAGGTGCCAAGCAAAGAGGAGTCTTTGTAGATTCCGGTAGAGACACTGGTCAAGGAATCGACTGTTTGCTTATTGGCTATAGGAGAAATGGTCGTCTCAGGGGAGGTCCAAGATTCTGGCTCATGATACGTCAACTGGTCAATGGTGACTATCTTTCCATTATGAAGGAAAGACATCTTGCGGAAAACCGCGGATGGGACAGCAGACATGGCATAGGTGTAGCTCTGCCCTAAGAGAATGTTGTAATCTAGAGGGGCGTCGATGACTTCAACTTCAACGCAAACAGTCTTTCCCGGAAGAGTGATAGGACAATTAGGGAATAGGCCAATGGGCTGGGATGCGTGGCCATCCCATGCTCAAAGGGTGATCATGGAAGGGGCCAACTCAGGAGAACCGAGTTGTTTCCAAACCGAAGCGGACATCACACAGGTGGATGCCCCCTCATCAATGATACACCGAGAGACGTTAGCCTTTCGGATTTTGACTGGGATTTGGAAGGCGACGGAAGCAGGAAGAGGAGGATGGTCTGATTGATGGGCGTCGAAAACAATCATTTGGTCATCAGCAGGATCTACAGTGCCCACGGCAGATAGTAGAGCCTTCTTTTGGGAAAGGCACAACTGGAGGAGTTCCAGTGTGGAAATAGCAGCAGGAGATTGCGCCAAATCATCTACTATGCTATAGGAATGAGCAGCTCGACCAGAAGCAGCATTTCGACATAATGGTCCCTTAGGAATCTTTGTATGGACCTCAACTTTGGGTTGAGGGATATGTAAGGGGCCATTGGATGTTGAAAGAGGCTCTGTAGAACCTGAAGAAGGGGACTCAGGGGCAGACTGAGCGGGAGGCTTGGGGTACTGGCGAGACCGAGTTTGAAGGTTAAGGTCAACTGTTAGAGGTGGATCAGAGTTCATCATGAGGATCTGGTAATTGGAGGAACCAGAAGGGGAAGGTTGAGTGGCCACCTCTCCGTCAGGTGGTTGGGTAGCCACGAATCCCTGTTATGCATCCACCTGGGCTTGAGGGGGCGGTGACTGCTGTTTCGGGGGTTGAGAAGGCAAGGGAGGCAGAGGTGCTGATGCTGGAGGAGCGGGAGCACCAAACTGCGGATACGAATAATAAGGGGTTTGGGTAACAGTATGGTGAGCAGGAGGTGGGGCCAAAAGAGGAGGTATGTTGTATCCTGGATACATGCTACCAGGAAGGGGGCAAGTACCGGGAGGTGCCGCCCCCTCCCCCAGGAAAACCATAACCCATGGGAGGTTGGGCATATGGATGAGAGAGAGCTCCAACGATACCGTCGGCGGCATGAGGTGCCCCCGGTGCGTGGGTATCACCGGGTCTGGGGAGATCAGGTAGAACAGTATAAACATAACTCATCTGAGCGTAGATCAAGTCATATTTTAACGCTAGTTGGAGGGCGGCTTCTTCGGTTTGGGGGAAATTCGATGCGACATCTTTCCCGATAGGAGGCAATAGAGATCTAAGGAACCAGTCCATGTAGACACAGTCTTCGAAAGTAGGGGATTGACATAGGCTCTTTCGTCTCCGCCATTCTTGGACATGATCGGATAGGCGAGTCGCAGATGATTGATAGAAAGAATTCAAAAGTTCGATACCAGTGTCATAACGAAGGGGAGGCTGGAAGTAAGAAAAAAAAGCCCGGGCAAGAGTCGCAAAGGTGGTATGAGAGGAAGTGGGTTGATCAACATACCACTTAGAAGCCACGCCTATAAGCATTCGTTGGAACAACCGAAGACGGACAGAGTCATCGGTAATGGAGGTAGATGAACACCACATGTGGAAAGATTGGACATGATTTGAAGGATCTTCTCCAGCAAGACCTTCAAACTTTTGGATCTCAGAAGGGAGCTTTGTTGGCATAGCAGGCCAACTAGCGTCATGGTGTATAGGGTCATTTGTGAACTGGTCCAAATCAGGAAGGCTGAGGCCTACCATGAAGGGGAGCAAGGGCACAGCCGAGGTAGTTCCTATGGCAGTTCCACTTGTAGCAGTCCCGGCATTAGGGCTGGGATTACCGCTAGCATTAGGCCCTGGACCAGACATAGTGAAGGTGACAGGGGGAGAACCGGAAGTAAAAGGAGAACCCAATGAATCAGAAGAGGAGTCAGAGTGTGGACTCGGAGGAGGAATAACTCGTCGACGATGGGAAGGAGTAGGTCGACCGACCGGAAACTGAGGGTGAAGGCCAATAAGTCTTCGGGATGTGCGCCTTGGGGGCGCAATGGTGACAACACAAACATGGCACAAGGGGAAGAAGAATGACCAAGAAAGGCAGGGAGGTGCAGAATCAAGTGATTTCAATGTCGGAACAAGGGCAGAAAGGTGCAGTGTCAATTGATTTTAAAGTCTTTGCCTGGCGGTGGTAACCAGGCTCTTCTTCGCTTAGGGTGAGTGTGTGGTGTGCGTTAATTTTAATTTTTAAACCCTTTTCATTTTGAGGGAAAAATAAAAACTGTGTTGCATAACTGAAAATAAATCTGCAAAGAACAGTATATAATGTTGAAATAACAGAAAATTAACAGCTAACAATGCATCTATTTAACCCAAAAAGGCGGGCCTCTCAAAAATAGTCTAACAGAGGGAAAAAATATAATCAAAACACACTAAAAAGCTTCCAATAGATCTAAGGTCGAAAGGGACAGGGATCTAAAGGAGAAATCTGCTGAAAAGAGGTGCAGATCACAGCCAAGAGGCAGAGGCAAGGTGGCTGGAAAAAAAGGGAGGAAATCAGCAAAAATCAGAAGGGGCAAGGAGGAGGCCCTAAAGGGATGTCCAAACAAAACTACAAGAGGTGATTTGAAGGGAAGAAGAGCAGATTAAAAGGGATCTGAAAAGGAGGTATCAGATCTGAAAAAGAAATGGCTGAAAAATCTGAAAATTTAGACACTTACAGCAGCTAAAACTCTTCCACAAAAAGTGGAGGGTACTGAGGCCCTAGGGGGCTAGATTCCCACTTAGTTGAGTAAAACAGAGCAAGAATAGGTCTAAATAGGTGGAGACAGAGGTCAGACAACCCTAACAGAGGTTCAGACAAAACCCAGAAAAATTTCAGAAAAATTCCAGAAAAAAGTCCAAGTCGCAGTTTTTGACCTATTTTTCACTCAGGTAGCAGTTTTTGGGCTGTTTTCCGCTTCCCAGGTCGCATTTAATGGGCTAAAAAGTGAGACCTGGAGTCCAGGTCGCAGTTTCTGGGCTGAAAAGTGTGACCTGAAGCTTTGAGTGTCCCGGCGGCAGATTTCCGAAAAAAGTTGCCGTCTCAGTTGCGGCTGATGTCTGTCACCTACGTAATAGGGCCAGAAACACGCGGAAGTTAAAAATTTTAATGTTTTATGGTTTTATGTGAGAAAAACAACATAAAAATAGGAAAAATAAACAGCTGAAAAGAAACCCTAGGGTCTGAAGTCGCTGGATATGCAGGAATATGAAAAACGACAGCGGTCGTAATTTAAAAACCGTGTGGAGTCGCCATTTGTTAGTATGAATCCTTTGTCGAAGTGTACGAAAAAGGACCACTTTAGCTATGCATAACTAATAGCCCTAACAACAAAATTGGCTGCCAATATCTTCAGATCTGTGGTTATTTGAACAAGAAAAGAGCTGCAAAAAACCAGATCTATGCATGAAAAGACATTAAGCAATAAAAACAAGGGTTTGCTCCATATACCAATAGACAAGACAAGAACAATTTTTGAAAGAATTTTTGTATTAATTGGGCACCTGGGAGGAAAACAAGAAGGCGTATCCAATTCTCCTCAGTGGGATGGGTTTTTGGAAGTCCTCAGCACTTCAGATCTAAGATTTATCTCTCTTGTTGGTGTAGAAAACCCAATGCAAAGAAAGGAGCTCAATGGGAGCTCACACAGCAAATGATGGAAAAATGTGACCAAGTGTATAGATCCAGAGTGATCTAATAGGCAACAAAAGGTGAATAATGGTAGGAAAAACCCTCCTATTTATAACAAAATATTGGGTCATTCTAGATCTTGGTGCATGGGTTAACCAGATCTAGATCCACTTTTTATGGAATATTTTATTATATTTGTTGGAGGGGAAAGGTATTTGACTTGGGTCAAATCCCTTAATTTGTCAAAAATAAATAAATAAATGATTTATTTATCTTTTTAAGGAAGCGGTTAGAAGATAATCAAATAAATAATGATTTATTTAATTATTTGTGGGTGGTTTGGTCATATTTAACAAGGAATATTATCTAAATAAGATTTAAATAATTATTCCTAGAAAATAATAAGATAAATAAAGGTTTATCTAATTAATTTCTTTGTTTTTTGGTTAAACATGACTGGGAATAATAGTTAAATTATGGTTTAATTAATTATTCCATGAGGAAAATCAAACAAATATAGGTTTGTTTAATATTTCCTTTGGGGATTTCCTGTTTAGACCATAAACAGCCTAATAAATGTGGTTTATTAAGTTATTTAACATAGTGAAGGCAATTTTACTTAGGGTAAAATTGGTCTTACATGGTGTACTTGGGTCCATCTAATGATAATAGGTTAGATGACCAAAAAATGGTGTAACATCGCTGATGGCCGAAATCTCGATTCAATCTCCGTCATCCATTCCCCAAAGATCCAATGGTCGTCGGCGCATCGCAAGTCCCCTGCCAATGATCCCCCCTTCGATGGATCTCCCCCACCGATTAAATCCCAACTATCGATATCCCTTAGATCATACGGTCTGCGCTTGACCACATCGGCACGTCCCATCACTCCATCACCACATCGGCACATCGCTCCATCGTCACATGGGCACATCACTCCATCGCTCCATCGCCGCATCGACACATCGCTCCATTGCTCCATCGCTTCATCACTCATCGACCATCGCAACTTCCAAACCCTTCTTCCCATACTCTTACCTCCACCAATTTCTGATCCACCGAGGAAATCTCCACCATCCAATCTTGATCCCAATCCAATGGCTCAGGATCTCTGCGGAGGCACCCAGACTGTAGATTTGTCTATACCTCAAGTGCCCCCACAATACACTTTTTTCCTTTCATTTTCCCTTATAACTACACTGGTCCCACCGAACCACACTGGGGCCTTTCATTGTGTTTCCTCGTGATCTCCATCGTTGATCTATCTTTCCCCCAAATCCAATAGCCCAAAAGCGCTTTCACTTCCTCCCACTTCCACCTTTCTTTCCCTTTATATATTCGCCCATACATGCATTATTACACTTTAACACTACAAACCCATGGTGCATATTGTTCACCCAGCCTCAAGCCTTCAAGCTACGTGAAAAATTAGCCCACGTCACCCTCGCCCCACCATATGTTTCTCCCACACATCTTTTCTATTTTTCGCACTCGCTTACAGCCGTAGATTTGGACCCCCAAATCGGATGGTCTAAAACCATTTTTGCTTTCATTTCACAAATAAAATTGATTGCCCATTTTTAACACGAAATGGGTAGTTTTCAAGATCATATGTGTCAGCCATTAACATGTATTGTGTTCCCCCCGCTCATTACCACTTACCACCTTCACCCCACGCGAAAACTGTTGCCAATTTTCTACTACCGCCTATCCACTATTTCACGTAAAATTCAATTTTTGTGGATTTTTGCCTGTTTTCGCCTATGAAACCTTTCCCCGCTACAATCGCCTTGCCTCCTCACTACTCCACAACCTCCACAAAATCCCTCTATTGCAGTTAAACCCAAAAAACGTAGGATTTTATAACTAGTTTTTTTGTGTTGGAGGTTTAATGGCGGTTAAGTTATAAGGCCGTCCCACAGCAAAAATCCAGTTGCAGGGCCGAGGGTGATGATCCTTTGTGGCCTAAATAAATGCAGAAAAGGGACAAAGGAAGGTGATTTCCATTTTTTACTTGATAAATCATGATATCAGCTTTCAATCAAACCCTCCAGTGCAGCCACCTGTACACGAAGGAAAACTAAGAAGATCAGTGAAAGTTAAAGGTTAAAGCATAAATCCGAAGTTAAAAGGCCTAACCAAAAAGTTAAGGATAAAGACAAAAAAAAGCTAAATATCAGTGTTTAAAGAGATAAAGTCAAAGAAAAATCAACAAGAAATTATTTTAGAACGTCAGATCATCAAAGTATTTATTTCTCCAAAGGACCAAAAGGACACCTGCGGTCTACTTTTCCTCTCAAAGACACCGTGACAACCATCCTGATGGCAGAAACTCTTTAAACTGTCAGAATAGTTATTGCATATTCATGGGGCTACAAAACCCAAAAAATGACAGTTTACTTGTCATAAAGGTCAAACAGAGTACTTCATGCCACGATTTGCTTCAAAGAACACATTTCAGAGTTATTACCAGCCTACCAAATATGCATAAAAACAGTAAAAAATACTAAAGTGGTACAATCAGTTATTGTTATGATTATTAAGTAGAATAGGCATTCGAACACCTCTCCCACTCTGTCTTAATTCATATTTATTACCATTTCTGCGACACTCTTTCTTTTTCACCTATAAGTATTCACAGAAAATTAATTGTAACCGGTTGGGAAATTGCTAATAGTTTGAACTGTTATTGAATAAGAGCTTCTGATTAGTTGTATTATAGTAGGCTGGGAATAAAAGCATTGGACTATAAAAGCTATTGGACACAAATTATGTAACTGGTTTTGCACATCAATAGACAAGCAGATTCATTGGATTATAATCTAAATCATTGGTGATGTTATTCTCAATGCGACTGTTATTTTAATTATGTTTCCACTGTGTTCATATTCTCTGATAAAGAACAGCAAATATAGAGTAGGATATACTGCAAAGTACCCTAGCTCTCACTGAAAATCTTTATCTTTATGTTTTCTGCTAAATGTCTGTTTGGGAATGATTACAATAGAGTATAACCAGTCAATGAATGTTGGTGAGCCCATATCTTGTTGAGTAGAACTTGAGATGTTGTTCTTGAATGATATTTTCACTACATGCTAAGTATATTTTTAATCAAGGAAGTTTATGGTTAGGCCTGTCCCTTGTTTAGTCTTAAACAACTATTTTGAGGATTTCCCTTAAAAGTGTGTCAAAAGCAAGATAGGTTAAAAGTCCTTACTTGATCTTAGGCTACTTTTTATGTCTATCTTATATGTTTTCCTTTGAGTGTATGCCAAAACCAAGATAGGTTAAAAGTCCTTACTTGATCTTAGGTTGCCCTTTGTTTTCTTACATGTTTCTTCTTTCACCTAATTCCTTAATGTTCCATACCACCAACTCAACTTAAAAGATCTTATGATATAGATGACTTGCACTTTGAATACCCTAAAATAGTTGTTGTGCAAGTAAAACCTTTTATCACTCCATAGCCCAATGGTTTAGCACTGTTTTTTACCTATTTTCCCATGCTGAAACATCCTTCCACTTATTTCCTCCTTTACTTCACATGACATTCTCACTTAATGATCCCCAACCAAAAAAAAAACAAACCCCTTGCACTGCATAACTAGCCTAATATCATATCATAAGCCTTAAAGACATATCCTTTGAAAACACATATATAGAGATCCCTCTCTAAATCCAGGAGGGCTAGATCCTAAGATTCTAAAGAGGTTCTAATTTTGCCTTGTCATTTAGTATGCCAATCTGCTAAATCATAGGACCCCAACTGCACCAACTTGCCAAGAGGCACCAACCTCCTTGAATGCAGACCACCACCTATTGTTTCCACTGTTATACTATTTCATACAATTTTCAAAATAAAAACATATAAATTTATAGATAAGAAAAATACCAACCCATTGTGTCACAGAATCACATTCTTCTCTTAGTTCTCTACTGAAACATCGACTCCTCTAGTCCTGCACAACCACACCTTCTGAACTATGTTCAACATAACCTATGATAAACACTCGGTTATCTTGCAATAATCCTCTTTTGCTACTCCCACATCTCAGAATTTGTGCTCTCTCACCCAACACACCCACATCTCTCACCACTCAGAAAATTCAACAATATTTTGTTTTCTCTAACTTGCTCAAATACTTTTGATTGCTTGTTCCACTAGTGCATATTGCATAATCTTGTCCCTGTCTTTGGTGCATAGACCACTTAAGTGTTTCTTTTAGTGACACACATTGTTGCCTTTGCATCTTATGGTTTCATTCTGTCATAAAATTAATCATAGGAATGAGTTCCTAACCACTTCTTATTTTTGAGAAATAAATGCTCAGTCCACCTGCATACTTCAATTAGGTTCTCTATGCTTATTCATGGCTTCTCAGGACTGGACTGTACTTCAGCATGGATTCTATGCACTCTATTTAATTCAATGAGGCATGCTCGAGAATATTAGAAGTGGATTACTCTGAGGCTTAAGATATAATTAATTCAAATAAAACTGTGAAATCATGGTCCTTGTTGTCTTGTTCAAGCGATCTCTATTTTTGCCATTAATTTCATGAAACAACTTTGTTGTGCACATCTTTACTTGGATGATGACCCATGCATCCTTGGATAAACTTTGATGATGTAATATTAGAATCTTCACTTCACAAAGCTACACCATCAGAGCATGCCATATCATAAATTCCAAAGGAAAATCGTTACAATATTGCACTTCCTGGATATCCTTAGTTCTCTTTGCCTTTAGCTCCTTTGGCACTGCTTTCCCATGGGACCATGAGATGTAATTGGGGGCATAGTGCTTAGGTCCTAAAGCCTTCAAGCTCCTACTAAGGGGAACTTTCCCTTTGTATTTACTCTACGCCTTTGGTTTTCTGGACTTACCCACGACTAAGTGCCAACACTACATCGAAGCCCATTTATCAGAACTTTCTTCATAAGGGATTTGCAAAGAGGTTCTCAGGTCCATCATCTCCAATATGTCAATATTTAATATGACATCATGGTTTCTTCATCACTCCATGTGGTGCCTCCAAAGTGATTCCACGTGTCACACAGATTTGGCCCACTAGACCACCCAATAATGTTGAATTTGTCTGCCACATGTCCTACTATACTACCAAGTCATCATGATGCCATATGCCACTTCAAATTCTCGATGCCAATCTCATACTTCCGTGTGTCCTTCTATAGGAGAAAGAAGAGGACTCAACAAAGCTTGGTTTTGTAACATTTTATGTTGGAGTTCCCATATTTTGGCCAGATTGGCAAGACCAAAAGATGAGACAACATCAGAACCACTTTTGGGCCCTAGGATCTAGCCCTCCTGGACCCGGAGAGGGATCTCTCCAATAAAGAAAAGAATTATGTATCTTTGAGAGCTCAAAATGAGATGTTAGGCTAGGTATGAAGCACAGAGGGGGGTTTAAAATGATTTGGTTGGTTGGTTGCTGGGTTGGTTAGGAGATCATAAACTGAGAAGGTAATGGGAGAAAGGAACAAGGAAGCAGGATATTTCAGGGAAGGGGATAGGCCAAGAAAGTGCCATCCATTGGGCTATGGAGTCATGAAAGGAAATTACATGAAACAACTATCCAAGGCTTCCAGAGGGCAAGTCATCTACACTAAAGGATCTTTTTAGATGGATGATGGGATGGAATATTAAGGGGAGAAGGTGAAAGAAGGAAAACAATCCATTTTATATTTATAGATCAGGTCAGAGGTCATTTAACTCCAGACCTTCTTGGACATACTCAGAGGCAACTCTCAAAGAGGGACAAAGGGGCTGCTTATAGATCGGACCAGAGATCATTTAACTCCAGGTCTGATTTAGCAAATCCAAGGGAAAAAATAGAGATATATTTGACAAAGAAACATCCAAGCAACAAACCCCTAAGTTCATACATCAGCCAGTAGGCAATAACATCCACTGCGCTGGTTAAACAACATGAATTCACTCTTAGATACACATAAAGCAGAAAATGTTAAAGGTAGGGAGAGCAGGAACATAGGGCACCTAACAAGGGTGAATCCTATGCTATACTTCTGTTTCCTACCGGAAGAACACGAAACAATATGAAAATGTAAATAAAAGAGTTAAGAAAGACATCACCAATAGTAATAGACCAGGATCCTGTGAAATGTGCTTTGATTAATTGATGCAAAACCAGTCATGTACAATAAGCTCAATGGCTAATACCATCCAAACTTTCTCCTCCCAGCCTATTACATACAAACTACTCTGTAACTCCCTCCCAAGATTGTTCTAACAGTCAAACTGAATCCCTCTAATAGCAACACCCGAACAACTGAACAACAAAAACCTTACAATGTGTTCTTCTGTATTCTTATAGAAAAAAACAGAGTAGAAGATGGTAGGTGAATAATTAAATTAAGAATTAACGCTCAGAAGAGGAGGAAAGCCGTAACCCATTCTGCTTTAAATCTGTGCAATTACTTCTGGTACTCTGGCTGCAGAACTACTGCCATTCTCTGTTGACTGGACAAACTGGTGAAATAATGATGCTAGGGTATCCATACTATGTAGCAAATGCTTCTTGATGATGTAGGACTGCTGAAAGGGCGTAGATATTCGTTTGAGGCACAATGTAGACTGAAAAATGATGTGTACCGTGTCCGTTCATGGAAGAATGCTCTGCTGATACGGAAAACCTGATAATATTATCTCTTTGTGCATAGGACCATCCAAGAGATCCACGAGGTCTTCCAAATTGTACTTTTGCCTTCTAAAAGTCCCTACAGAAGTCTCCTATTTATTGCCTCGAGCTCTCTGTTGTTCATGTGCTGTCTCTGTCTGTGAATTTCGAGCTTCAATGGCACCAGAGGGTTGGCAAAGTTTAAACTCTGTCCGTTGATGAATTTATGGCGCAAGCAGCCCTCAGACGCTTCCTATAATATTAGGCTCTGAATACAGCCTCTGCTCATGGTCTTCATTGATGCTTCTGTCGCTGTAACAGAGATCACACATCATGGCAGTCATTCACTGTTGAAAACTCTACAAGACACGAAACCTGTGAAGATAATCCATGGACGAGCAATGGATGATGTGGATGGATGGAGGAGATGGCCATGCAGGAGTGATGGAGGTGAAAATCGCAGAGGAAACGGTGAGAATCGCTCTGGCGGGGGTTGACGGTCTGCAGAGCGAATATACGTGGAAAACAAACGAAAACACATTAAAAACACGAAACAAACCGATTATACGTAATGGAAAGGGCGCATGTACGGAGGGTGTATGTGGGGTGACGTGGCGTACGGTGAAGACACGTGGACGGATGGTGTGGAGGCCGGGGCGACGGAGGAATGGTCAACAACGGGCAGACAGATCTGGACCGTTGATCGTGGTCAAGATCAACGGCGGAGGACAACGGATGACGGGCCATGGCGTGAGCTATCGCGCATGCAACTTCATTAGACTTCATGCATCTTGAGCGGGCGATGGTCGTTGGATGGCCCATCCCAGATCGGACGATCGACGATCATTTCTCTGGGCACCCACATCCGAAAAATAATGCGTGGGGGATGACTTTAACAGGCGGGAAAAGTGGTTTCAAAAACGTACAAGAGGACAGGTGGTGAAAGGTGAGTGGAATCGTTGGCCTCCGGGGAAAAACCACCAAGCGCGCAAGGGTGGTACGGAATAAACCGACAGTTTGTGAACAGTGAAAGTGGGGAGTGGGACCACCGAGGCGGGTGGGTTCCCCGCCGTTGGATCTGCAACAGATCAACGGTGGAAAATGTGCCTGAAGCGCTCTGGCTATGAACCGTTGATCTACGGATTTAAACGGACGGTGGAGATGGACTGCGGGGGGCCAAGGTTTACAGGCACGGGAATTTTGGAGCGACCCCCCATAGTGAATAACAATCGTTGATTCGGGTTTTCCCACATCCCGAGGAGTCAACTACGGGGGCTCCATGGTTTGACTCTACAGATAGAGAAGAGCCTCCACAGGGGTAAGCACTTTGGTCACGGCGCCAGGCTATATGGAGCGAAAAGGCGTGGGGCTAGCGGAGAAGGGGGCTTAGGCCTAATATAAGGTCGGGAGTGGGTTTTTAGCCCATTTCTAATGTATTTTGAGGCCCAAAGGGTAATGATAGGGAGATGGGGGGGAAAATGGGGAAACAAAGGGTGTGGGAAAAATTTGAAGGGGGTTTTGGAGGGGTTTAGAGGGTTGATAGGGGGAAATAGAGGGGAGCAGAGACACTTTTACAAAAGGAGAAAAAAGGGAAAAGGGACATTTTGCAGGGGTACAAGGGGTAAATGAAGGCTTTGAGCTAGGGAAACAGCAAAGGGGATTTGTATAAGGAAAACAGAGAAGGGGGCTTAGGCCTAATATAAGGTCGGGAGTGGGTTTTTAGCCCATTTCTAATGTATTTTGAGGCCCAAAGGGTAATGATAGGGAGATGGGGGGGAAAATGGGGAAACAAAGGGTGTGGGAAAATTTTGAAGGGGATTTTGGAGGGGTTTAGAGGGTTGATAGGGGGAAATAGAGGGGAGCAGAGACACTTTGACAGAAGGAGAAAAAAAAGGGAAAAGGGACATTTTGCAGGGGTACAAGGGGTAAATGAAGGCTTTGAGCTAGGGAAACAGCAGAGGGGATTTGTATAAGGAAAAGCACATAGAGACCTCAAGGATGATGTGTCTTCAAGGGAGATGCATTCCTTGAAGGTCTCCAAAATGACATAGCCCCCCAGCTTGCTTGTCAATAATTTCATAGGGGGGGCTAACAGTGGCTCCACATGGGGATGGCTTCTTCTTGAAGGAGGCAAGACACCAGAAATGATCTTTGGAGTAGGCCAGTTGCCTGCTGCTTGGCACATCCCTTTCTTTGATCAGCTGCCACAATATGAACATGTTACATCAGCAGAAACATTCTTCCCAATCAGTCTACCTACCCACACTACAATCCTAGCATTTTTTTCTTTCCTTAGGGTGCATTTGAGCTAGCAAACCCTTTACATCATTTAATTTGCAAACAAGAAAACAAACCTATTCTACTTCTACCCTTATTGCTCCATGAGACTAGATTAGACTGTTGGTCTCACATGTTTCTCTACCTACACTACTACCTGCTAGGATTAAACTTTCTAGCAGGTTTCTTCTCTACATTTTAAGACAGAAATTGAAACAACTAACTACCTGCTCATAGGCTGAGCTTTATTGAGCTTTTCCTACCTACCCTACTCTACTGAAATATTTACAAGTCTAGCTTACAAAAATTATCTTCCAATGTAACCAGTCCATCAAATGATCCCATGGTTGGTCCTTCTTGCTCAATTCCTTGAGCATGCTGGATAGGAAGGGCAACTCCCACTCTTTTGGTTCAATAACAGCAGCTTTGAAAAATTTTCCTTCTGTTTGCAACATGCTGCTCAAGAAGACCTTTGATCCTTCTTTAAATGTATGCAGGAAGTGTGCATAAGGATCATGAAAAGATACCTGGCTATGAGTATCTAGCAGGCAGGCTTCAACCAGGATCTCTTCTTCTTCCATTGGGTCAAGGATAAGACTCTCTTGAAGAAGAGAATTGTCTTCATCTTCTGAACTAGAGGACTCATCATATATGGCAGTGTTGTCCTCCTAGAGCTCTGATATATTTTTCTCTGAGGTGCTGAGCTATGTGAGAAGATCTATGTATTCTTGAGCAGGGGTGTACTCCTTTGCTTCCTCTTTTTCAAGAGAAGGCTCCTTGCTTTCATTCTGCTCAAGAGTCTCTTCTTTGCTTTCCTCCTCATCTTCTGAAAAGACAAGCGGCTGGTTTCCAATCTCACTGATGATGTGTGGTAGAGCAGAATGAAGATTCATAGAATCTTCATCTGCTATTATACTATCATAGCTCTCCCCATCAGTATCATAGATAGGCTGACTGTTTCATTACTTCTCTGGAGCCGTTGGTCCTGATCTTCCTCCCATGGATCTAAGGATGATGGTCCTGCAAGCTCAGCTTCTCTTTGAAAGCAATCACCATCAAACGGATCATAAAAAGGAAAATCATAATTGTAAGTAATGTCACCCTCCAAACCTATCGGATTATCAGCAGGTCTTTCTTCATTCTGATCCACAGAGGAGTCTTCTGAATCTGAATCATCAAACTCATAATATGAATGGGCAAGAGTGTGCGTTCTATAGAAGGTCTCGGAGGTGGACTGTTGTTTTAATATCCGCTCTATCTCTTCTTCTGTCAAAAGAGGGGTTTCATGGAGAGAAGCACAACAGTCCTCTTTCTCTCGTATTAGCTGATTTGGAGGCTGGATGTTTTCTTGAGCCTCATCTTCCATATCAGGTTCTGCCTCTTTTATGTGGTCTCGTGTTTCTTCAAGGCAGATTTCCCTATCAGCCTTTGCTAAAAGGTCCTGATATTCTTTGATCAGCGTAACACAAGGCATAGGTAAGCAATCAGGCAATTCTTGATTACCTTCCTCCTCATCTTCTATAGATTCTTGAACATCAAACATGTCCTCCTCGTGGTCTAGGTCTTGAGTTTGCTCTTGCTCTGGAGAAGGCATAGGCTGTTCTAAATAATCATCATTTGCATTCATATTAGTCATATGCGTTTCCAGCACTTTACCAAACATTTCGGTTATTTCACATAATTTATCATACAAAGCATCATACTTTGTATCTCTGTCCATGTTTGGATCTATACTTATGCAAAGAAGGCTACTGCTTCTTCTCAACCAGTTCAGTGTCCTTCACCAGTGGAGTGATTTGGTCTTTGGATCATAGGGAGTGTGGAGTCGCCAGGTGGATGAATTTGTCTGTTTGAAGCAGGCTGATGTCCACCACCAGCAATTAGGTAATGTCACCTTTCAGGAATAACCTCAAAACACAACAAAATCCAACCAGAGATTGACTGGGAGGGAATTTACCAGATATGTCACCTCCGAAGAGGGTGAGATCTGGAGGCTACCTGGCCCTTCCCAGGCTCTGTCTAAGAGTATGAGGCACACAACGAATGGAGGTTGATTCAAGAAAGGGATGACTTTCTTCCAATCTAACCAGATATTTGTGGGTTTGAATGCCTAGGGATGTTCAAAGTGTAATGCACTCAAACTTTAGCAGTTCTTGACTCTCAGATTCGTCCCCAGCAGAGTCGCCATTATGTTGGATTTCCCATGTTTTGGCCAGATTGGCAAGACCAAAAGATGAGACAACATCAGAACCACTTTTGGGCCCTAGGATCTAGCCCTCCTGGACCCGTAGAGGGATATCTCCAATAAAGAAAAGAATGATGTATCTTTGAGAGCTCAAAATGAGATGTTAGGCTAGGTATGAAGCACAGAGGGGGGTTTAAAATGATTTGGTTGGTTGGTTGCTGGGTTGGTTAGGAGATCATAAACTGAGAAGGTAATGGGAGAAAGGAACAAGGCAGCAGGATTTTTAGCGAAGGGGATAGGCCAAGAAAGTGTCATCCATTGGGCTATGGAGTCATGAAAGGAAATTACATGCAACAACTAGCCAAGGCTTCCAGAGGGCAATTCATCTACACTAAAGGATCTTTTTAGATAGATGATGGAATGGAACATTAAGGGGAGAAGGTGAAAGAAGGAAAACAACCCATTTTCTGAATATAGATCAGGTTAGAGGTCATTTAACTCCAGACCTGCTTGGACATACTCAGAGGCAGCTCTCAAAGAGGGACAAAGGGGCTGCTTATAGATCGGACCAGAGGTCATTTAACTCCCGAATGCCTTTGCTGAAGCAACTCCAAGGGAAGCAAGCTAGATAGATTTGACAAAAACATCCAAACACGACCCCTAAGTTCACCACCTTCGACCAATGAGCAGCAACATCCTTTACGCTAGTTAAACAACTCTAGTTATCATCGAATACACATGAAACGACGTTAAAGGTAGGGAGAGCAGGAACATAGGGCACCTAACAAGGGTGAATCCTATGCTATAATTCTATTGCCTACCAGAAGAACAAGAAACAGTATGAAAATGTAAATAACAGAGTTAAGAAAGACATCACCAATAGTAATAGACCAGGATCCTGTGAAATGTGCTTTGATTAATTGATGCAAAACCAGTCATGTACAATAAGCTCAATGGCTAATACCATCCAAACTTTCTCCTCCCAGCCTATTACATACAAACTACTCTGTAACTCCCTCCCAAGACTGTTCTAACAGTCAAACTGAATCCCTCTAACAGCAACAGCCGAACAACTGAACAACAACAACCTTACAATGTGTTCTTCTGGATTCTTATAGGAAAAAACAGAGCAGAAGATGGTAGGTGAATAATTAAATGAAGAATTAACGCTCAGAAGAGGAGGAAGGCTGCAACCTATTCTTCTTTAAATCTGTGCAATTACTTCTAGTACTCTGGCTGCAGAACTACTGCCATTCTCTGTTAACTGGACAAACTGGTTAAATAATGATGCTAGAGTATCCATATTGTGTATCAAATGCTTCTTGATGATGTAGGACTGCTGAAAGGGCGTAGATCTTCGTTTGAGGCACAATGTAGACTGAAAAATGATGTGTACCGTGTCCGTTCATGGAAGAATGCTCTGCTGATACGGAAAACCTGATAATATTATATCTTTGTGCATAGGACCGTCCAAGAGATCCACGAGGTCTTCCAAATTGTACTTTTGCCTTCTAAAAGTCCCTACAGAAGTCTCCTATTTATTGCCTCGAGCTCTCTGTTGTTCCTGTGCTGTCTCTGTCTGTGAATTTCGAGCTTCAATGGCGCCAGAGGGTTGGCAAAGTTTAAACTCTATTCGTTGATGAATTTATGGCGCAAGCAGCCCTCAGATGCTTCCTATAATATTAGGCTCTGAATACAGCCTCTGCTCATGGTCTTCATTGATGCTTCTGTCGCTGTAACAGAGATCACACATCATGGCGGTCATTCATTGTTGAAAACTCTACAAGACACGAAACCTGTGAAGAGAAACCATGGACGGGAAATGGATGATGTGGATCGATGGAGGAGATGGCCATGCAGGAGTGATGGAGGTGAAAATCGCAGAGGAAATGGTGAGAATCGCTCTGGCGGGGGTTGACGGTCTGCAGAGCGAATATACGTGGAAAACAAATGAAAACACATTAAAAACACGAAACGAACCGATTATACGTAATGGAAAGGGCGCATGTACGGAGGGTGCACGTGGGGTGACGTGGCGTACGGTGAAGACACGTGGACGGATGGTGTGGAGGCCGGGGCGACGGTGGAATGGTCAACAACGGGCAGGCGGATCTGGACCGTTGATCATGGCTGAGATCAACGGCGGAGGACAACGGACGACGGGCCATGGTGTGAGCTATCGTGCATGCAACTTCATTAGACTTTGTGCATCTTGAGTGGGCGATGGCCGTTGGATGGACCATCCCAGATTGGACGATCGACGATCATTTCGCTGGGTGCCCACGTCCGACAGATAATGCGCGGGGGATGACTTTAAGGGGCGGGAAAAGTGCTTTCAAAAACGTACAAGAGGACAAGTGGCTAAAGGTGAGCAGAATCGTTGGCCTCTGGGGAAAAACCACCAAGCACACAAGGGTGGTGCGGAATAAACCGGCGGTTTGTGAACAGTGAAAGTGGGGAGTGGGACCACCGAGGCGGGTAGGTTCTACGTCGTCGGATCTGGAATAGATCAACAGTGGAAAATGTGTCCGAAGCACTCTGGCTATGAACCGTTGATCTGCGGATTTAAACGGATGGTGGAGATGGACTGCGGGGGGCCAAGGTGTACAGGCACGGGAATTTTGGAGCGACCCCCCGTAGTGAATAACAACCATTGATTCGGGTTTTCCCACATCTTCCCACATCCTGAGGAGTCAACTACGGGGGCTCCATGGTTTGACTCTACGGATAGAGAAGAGCCTCCGTAGGGGTAAGCGCTTTGGTCACGGCGCCAAGCTATATGGAGCGGAAAGGCGCAGGGCTAGCGGAGAAGGGGGCTTAGGCCTATTATAAGGTCGGGAGTGGGTTTTTAACCCATTTCTAATGTATTTTGAGGCCCAAAGGGTAACGATAGGGAGATGGGGGGGAAAATGGGGAAACAAAGGGTGTGGGAAAAATTTGAAGGGGGTTTTGGAGGGGTTTAGAGGGTTGATAGGGGGAAATAGAGGGGAGCAGAGACACTTTGACAGAAGGAGAAAAAGGGGAAAAGGGACATTTTGCAGGGGTACAAGGGGTAAATGAAGGCTTTGAGCTAGGGAAACAATAGAGGGGATTTGTATAAGGCAAAGCACATAGAGACCTCAAGGATGATGTGTCTTCAAAGGAGATGCATTCCTTGAAGGTCTCCAAAATGACATAGCCCCCCAGCTTGCTTGTCAAGAATTTCATTAGGGGGGGCTAACATGTTCCTTTGTTAATTTTTCTCTATCAACTCATTTACCATCGAAGTTGCTAGATACTGCAACTTCTTAAAACAACTATGTTAAGAAGTTTCGATATTCCGATGTGCTGATATTTTGGAACTCAGATATCTTGATATCGTATACCTTTGATGTTTCGATATCTTTGACTTTCGATGTTGCGATATCCCAGAGGTTCCAATGTGATGATATTCATCAACCTCTGATGTTCTGATATCCCGATGCTCCAACCTCTGATGTTCCAATATCATGAGGTCTCAATGCTCCAACATACAATATGTCATCCTTCACAAGGCTCCAAATTCTTAAACTTTAGCAGACCATCTATTTTGATCCAAAAACCCATTTTTGAACTTCTGCATATCGTTGGAAATATCTTCTAGAGCACTTTCCAATGGGTAGGGTTTGATGTAGACTTAGAGCTCATTTGTTGCCTCTGAGGGTTGCTCCAAAATTTCTGCCACACTCTGCCTCGTGACCCTTCTTCTTGTGCTTGTAATTTTAACATCCCAACCATCATAGTCATCATTTGATTGATTTTCAATTAGCATGCTACTATGATGATTCTCTAATAGAAGCCTACATATATCAATGGATCACCATTGACTCTTGTTGACATCAATTCCAACACTAACACAACCACCCATTGTCCAACAAATGTTACCAATCATACTTCATCCAAGAGCAATAAGTGTACAACATTGATCATATTGTATCTCAATAGCTTTGTCAAAAACCTTCATAAGAGCCCCATTTCCTATAATTTGAAATCAATTATTAAATTTTTCCAACTCCTCATTAATAAGATAAATGGAATATTCTTCATAAAAAATTGTTTTCTTTCTTTCAAAATTCCTTTATATAGGGACATGAGTGTTGGATTTACTTCACTCTTAATCACTCATTCCTGTACCAATTTTTGAAGCAGGCCTCGAGTTAGTTTCTTTTATAAAACCTTCCAAAGGACTATGATTCCCAAGCTTCTGAAACTATTGGCTTGATTTGGTATGACCCAAGTTCTGACTATACTACACACCAAAAAAACCCTCAATCACTGGCCCTTTCAGAAATGACCTACAAGTAGATCACAATCTCACCCGAAGTGACTATGGGTGGATGCAGAACCATATTTTTTGCAGCCTTGAGGGACTGGGAGATGTGGTATTATTCTATGATCTTATACTTTTGACTGATGAATCACTTCACCACATTCAATTAATCACAAAACATACCATTTAAAATCATAAACCATTACTGCATTGAAGTAAAATGAAACTGTAATATTGTTACTCTTGGACAAATAATAAGAAAATATACACATCAATCACACAAGAACACTAGAATATCATCCAAAAAATTGTTTCTTATTATAATGAATATTTGAGTACAACCAGTTCTTGATCTGCGCACTAATTTTATGGTTGTTTGCACACTAAGCTCCAGGTTTTTTGCGCACTCAACTGCAAACTCTCCATTATTCCTTTGCAGACTCAGCTGTAGAGCCTCTCCTTCACTAGAAATTAAATATCATAATAATACATCCATATCTCTCTATATCCATTCTATTAAAAATAGAATTTCAACCCTATATATATTATTACATCATCACAAATACCATGGACTCCCTAAAACAAGAAACTATGGTCCCAAAACCATTGATCCTTTACAAAATTGTGTGTTTTTACAACAAGGAGGGGTGTCAACATCGTGCGGTATATTTAATTCCTTAAACTGCACTCCACTGCATGCTCCACTCCACAAAATGCAGAGTCTTGGCAAAAATCTAGGCTCACGTGTGACTTGTCCTTAGTCACTCAGCTAATTTTCCTATGATATTTTTTGCAATTTTGTCTTAGGTGTTGTTGAGTTGTTGTAGAATGTCTACGATCTGCTTTTCTTCACTGCACACTTCCTCCAATAGTGATTCTTTCACCAGTTTCATAGCCTTCTATATCACTTCCTCCTCTTTGTGCTGAAGATCTTGAAGCTTCTCATCCATTGCTTGAGACAATTGTAGCGCCTCATCCTACCATGGTTGAGTTCTCTTTTTCAGAATCTTATCTTCCTTCCTCGGTTGCTATATCTTCTTTTGGAGGGAATTTCCCTCATTAACCTTTGAGAGCTTCTGTGAGATTGGTACCATTCTCACAGTTTCTCAAATCTCCTCCAACTGTTGTTTCTTCTGTTGAATGTCCTCTTGTATATTCTACACATTTGTATCTTCCTACAACAAAGTACAAATCTGTAAGCTCTCATTCAATAGCTTCCCACAATCTTCCACCATTACGAAGATGTTTGCCACTGTAGCATTTAGGTTGACCTCCCTCTTCTCTTGTACTTCCTGTGGTGTGGTTGGTTGTAGCTTCATATGAAGCTCGCTTCATATTCCCGGTCATATTTAACCCAAAACAAGAAAACTAATTAGATAAATCACTATTTAGCTTGTTATTTTCTAGGAATAATTATTTAAGCATTATTTAATAATATTCCTTGTTAAATTTGACTAAATCATTTATAAATAATTGAATAAATCACTATTTATTTAATTATTACTCAACCACATTCTTAAAATAATAAATAAATCATTTATTTATTTATTATTTACAAATAAAGGGATTTGACCAAATTCAATTTTTTTTTCCCTCCAACAAATATAATAAAATATTCCATAAAAGTTGGATCTAGATTTGGTTGATAATATTTTAATTATGCACCACTATCTAGACTAACTCAATATTTTGTTATAAATAGAAGGGTTTTTCCATTCAGTCAGTACCTTTTGTTGCCTAAAGATCACTCTGGATCTATACTTTTGGTCTGAGTTTGATCCTCCCTCATTGTCATATTTTTCTATCTTTTTTATTGTGAACTCCCTTTGAGTTCCATTTTTGTCTGGGTTTTCTACACCATCAAGAGAGAGAGATCTTAGATCTGACGCATTGAGGACATAAAAGAACCCATCTTATTGAGGGGGACTGGTAACATCTTTCTATGTTCCCTTCCGAGGTGTCACAAATACAAGAATTCTTTAAAAATATTATTGTCTTGTCTATTGGATGCATGGAAAAACTCTTTCTTTTATTTATTGCTTAATGTCTTTAACTGCATAGATATGGATTTTGTAGCATTTGTCTTGGTCAACTAACTACGGATCTAAATAAATTGGCAGCCATCTTTGATGTTAGGGTTGTTTTTTATGCACAACTAAAGTGAGCTTTTTTCATACTCTTGCAATTAGAATTTACACTAACAATTGGCGACTCTACAAGGGTTTATAATTATGACCATTGTCATTTTTTAGATCCCTGCATGAATATCTACTTCAAACCCTAGGTTTTTTCTTTAGCTTCTTGTTTTTCTTTTCTTGATGTTGTTTTTAACCTTTAAAACCCTAAAACAGTAAAAATTCTAACTTCCGTGTGTTTCCGGACCTATTGCGCAGGTGACAGGTATCAGTTGCAGTTGAGACAAGACTTTTTTTCTGAAACTTGCTCCTAAGAGTGCTGGAAGAAAGTCACACTTTTTGGGCCAAAACCTGCAATCTCAACCTCCACGACGTAGAAAACTGCCTGAAACCTGTGACCTCTGCTGAAAACAGGTCGAAAACTGTGACCTGTACTTTTTGCGAGAATTTTTCTGTGATTTTTCTGGGTTTTTCTAGGCTACTGTTAAGGGTTGTCTGACCTCTGTCTCCACCCATATTGGACCTGTAACTGCTCTGTTTTACTCGTCTAAGTAGGAACCTAGCCCCCTAGAGCTTGAGTACGCTTCCACCTTTCTAGGAGGAGTTTAGCTGAAGCAGGTCATTTGATATTTCAGTGTATTCAGCCATTTTTTAGATCTGATCATGTACCTTCAAATCCATTTTAGATTGGTTATTCATCCACCCAAAAAACCTCTTTTCAGTTTTTTTTGGTCCACCTCTAGGGTCCCCTCCATTTCCCTTCAAGTTGTAGCCTTTCACCACCTCATTTGCTACACGTTTCCCTCTAGTTTTTTGTTGTTTTCTACACCTATTTCCAGCAGATCTGACCTTTAGATCATCATCCCTCCCGACTTTAGATCCATTGGCTATTTTGGTTTTTTTTTACTAGATTTTTTCCCCCCCATACCCTAGTTGTTAAGAAGCCCGCCTCCTTGGGTTTTGATTGATGCATCTTTAGCTGTTTATTTTCTGTTATATTCAGTTTACTTTACTGTTATTTGAAGATTTATTTACAGTTAAACAACACACTTTTTAATTTTTCTCTACACATGTCTAGGTTTAAAAATTAAAATTAACACACACATCATAAGTGAAGAGCGCCTGGTTTATACCGCCACGCCAAGACTATAACATTGTAATCATTTGATCCCGCACATCTCTGCCCTTTTTTCGACGTTGTAATCATTTGATCCTATGCCTCCTTGCCCTTGTTGGTCTCTTTTCCCTTTTTTATCCTTGTTTTTTATTCCATCATTGCACCCCCAAGGCATTTATCCTGGAGACTTCTTGGCCTTCATCCTTAGTTTTCGTTAGGAATAATTACTCCTCCGCGTAGGATTCGAGTTAGTCCTCCACCGAGTCCCCATTCTGACTCCGCTTTCGGTTCATTGGGTTCCCCTTCTAGTTCTATCCTAGGTTCTTCCCCTATCACTTTCACCATGTCTGGTTCAGGACCTAATGCTGGTGGTAGCCTCGGCCCTAATGCTGGGAATACTACTAGTGGGACCACAACATGAACTATCCCGAATGCTCCCTTGCTCCCTTATATGGCAGCTCTCAGTCTTCCCAATTTTAACCAGTTGATCAATGAACCCATACATCATGATCTTGGTTGGCCTACTATGCCGACCAAGCTCCCTTTCGACATCCCCAAGTTTGAAGGTCTTGCTGGAGAAGATCATACAAACCATGTTCGATCGTTATACATGTGGTGTTCATCTAACGCCATCACTGATGAATCTGTTTGTCTTCAGTTGTTCCAGCGTATGCTTATTGGAGAAGCTTCTAAGTGGTATGTTGACTAGGCCTCCTCCTCTCATACTAATTTTGCGATTCTTGCTTGGGCTTTTCTGTCTAACTTCTAGCTTCCCCTTCGTTATCACACTAGTACCAAACTTTTGAAATCTTTCTGTCAATCGTCTGCGTCCCACCTATCTGATCACGTCTAGGAATGGTGGAGAAGAAAGAGCCTATATCAAGCCCCTACCTTCGAAGACCGTGTCTACATGGACTGGTTTCTCAGATCCCTTTTGCCTGCTATTGGAAAAAATGTCACATCTCATTTCCCTCAAACCGAAGAAGCTGATCTCCAGATTGCATTTAAATATGACCTGATCTATGCACAGTCTAGTTATGTTTATACCATCTTACATGATCTCCCTAGATCCGGTGGTGCCAATGCACCAAGGGCATCCCATGCCGCCAAGGGTTTCATTGGAGCCCTTTCTCATCCACACACTCATCCTCCCAAAGGGTTATGGTTTCCCTCAGGGAGGGGCTCCCGGTAGCATGTATCTAGGATACAACATGCCTTCTCCTTTTTCCCAAACTATTTACCACAATGTTTACAAACCTCCTTATTATCCATATCCACAGCCTGGTACTCCAACTCCTCCAGCATTAGCACCCCCACCTCCCTTGCCTTCTCAACCCCCGCATAGCAGGGCGCGACTAATCCTCCTACTTCCAAAAAGAAGAGGAAAGGCACCCAAAATAAATCTACCCCACGTAATCCAGGACCTAATCCCAAAGGAAATGCACCTAACACTTCTAACGAGCAACGGGGCACTCAACCCAAGCAGGACAGGCTTGTTCGCACGAATAAGCCTTGTTCTTGTTGCAGTGTCTATGGTCACTACACCCAAGATTGTCCTCTTTTACCTTAGATGCGTCATGTGTGGGAGATTAAAACATCATCACAGGGACATCAAGCCTCCCCTTCGGTTCCTCCCAATGCTGCACCTATCTAGCCCGCTGTGTTTACCAATCCTTTCCCCCAACAAGGATTCGTGGCTACCCAACCACCTAGAGGTTAGGTGGCCACTCAACCTCCTCCATCTGGTACCTCCGATTACTAGATTCTCATGATGAACTTTGACCAACCCACTACCATTGACCTCAACCTTTAAACTCAGTCCCATCAGTGCAACAAGCCCCCGCTACATCTACCCCCGAGCCCCCTTCTTCAAGTTCCACTGAGCCTCTTTCGACAACCAATGGTCCTTTACTAACCCCTCAGCCTAAGGCAGAGGTTCATACCAAGATCCCCACGGGACCATTATGCCGAAATGCTGCTTCTGGTAAATATGCCCATTTGTATAGTATAGTAGATGATTTGGCGCAATCCCCTACTTCCATCTAAACACTGGAACTCCTCCAGTCATTCTCTTCACAACGAAAATCTCTACTAACTGCCATGGGTGCTGTAGATCCTTCAGATGATAATTTGATCATCTTCTATGTTGACCGGTCGGAACATCCCCTCATTCCTGCTTCCGTTGCCTTCCAAATCCCTATCAAGATCCTGAATGCGAACGTCTCCCATTGTATCATTGATGAGGGGGCATCCACCTTTGTGATCTCCACTTCGGTTTGGAAGAAACTTGGATATCCTGAGTTGGCCCCTTCCACTATCACCCTCCAAGTGTGGGATGGGCACTCTTCCCATCCCATAGGCTTGTTTCGTAATTGTCCTATTACTCTTGTAGGTAAGACTGTTTGTGTTTATGTAGAAGTCATCGATGTCCCCTTAGATCAAAACATTCTATTCGGTCATAGCTACACCTATGCGATGTCTTATGTTCCATCTGCAACTCACTATAAGATGTTATTTCCTCATAACGGAAATATTGTCACCATCAACTAGTTGACATATTACGAACCGAAGTCTCAAACCTCCCCTGAGTCCATCATCTCTTTAGTGGCCAATAAAAAAACAGTCGAACCTTTGACTAGTGTTTCACCTGGAGCCTACAAAGACTCCTCTTTACTTGGTTCATTCCCTGGTCTCTCTCCTCCTGTCTCTGATCCTAGCTCGTCGAACATTTGCATGATGCAATCATCTTGGTCCGACCTCAAGTGGACTAGTTCAACTATTCATCAACCCCGCCCTCCGTAACTTGCTCCTAGCACCTCGACTTAGCCTTTAGGACCCCCTCCTCAAGGCCCCTCATCTGTAGCTAGTATCCATGAGCCCATCTACCTTCCCAATACAGTTCCTCCTCGCCTCAACCATCTTGGATTTGTCCTACTTATCCATTACCCCTCTAATCAGATACCATTTCTAGCTCCCCTCCTGGAGTATTTTCGGTAACTGTTATGGCTACCTTATCCCTTCCTAACATGACCCTGGGGATCCCAGTCTAGTACATTGATCCCCCAGCCACTATCCCACCTGATCAGCCCAAACCTTATATGGCTTTGACCTCGGTTCAACCGGTCCCCATGACCCCTTCCCTTGCTTCCGTGCCTCGGCCACCTCAACAGGAACCCATTCCGTCGTGACAGTTTCGGGAGAGAGGGGTAAAGATCATAAAAAGGCACCTAAGGACAAGGCTGCCCAAAAAACCACTGATCCTCCTCAGCATCCAAAGCATACCCCTCTCTATGCTTTGTGTGGTGTTGTCGGTCATGCCACCCATCATTGTCCTGAATTGCCTCGCATCAAACCCATGTTTAATGTCGCGTTCCCTGAGTCTACTATCCCGAAAACCTCCGTTCCTTCCTCGATTTTAGCTAAGAACCAAAAGACTATTCACACCAACTAGCCCTGTGCTTTTTGTGATCTCCATGGCCATTATACCCACCGTTGTCCCTACCTCATGCATTACCATGCCTCTTTGGAGGTATTTTAGGAGTACGATACTGAACAAAACCAATCCGCCTCTCCCGTCCTTGCACAGTATTCTTCGTGTCAACCTGAGGATACCTCTACTCCCATTGAAATTCCCCCTCCTGATGTCAAGATGACTGAGTCTTCGGCCACCATCCTCTACCTATCATCATTCATGAGATCCACGGTGGAAGCTCCCTCTGAGACTTCCCCTTTTGTTTCACTTGACCTCCCTTTAGTGATCACCCTGGGCTCAACATTAGTAGATCCCTTATCTGCTTTTTCTTCTATCACCCCTCGTGATGATGTGCATGTGAAAATCTCTTCTCATGATGATGAGTCAGGTAGATTCACCGCATCAGGTGGTATTTCTTCCACCAGTTACCCCATCTTCTATTGTGATGGATGATCTCCCTCATCATTCCTTCCTCTTACATATCACTTCAGATCACTCTATGGATGATCTCCCTCATCATTCCTTCCTCTTACATCAACAACCCACTCCCCTAGACATTGTTGTTGACCAACCTTTGGGTTTTCTAGGAGAGCACCAGTTCATAATCTCCAAATCCACTCTTTGGGATAGTGACACCATGTATGCCAACCTAGAAACTTAGTCCATTTTCTTCATATATGCAGTACCAAAAGAGATTGGAAATCCTCCATTCCCTTTCTCGAACTACATAACCATAAAAAAAACAAATGGTGCACCACATCATAAAAATGTGTTTATATTCCCCTTTTCTAAATACATTTTGGATGACCATAACATGCTTGGGGGCACCTATGCCCCTCAACCATAAAAATCCCAGCTCTCAGCCAAAAAAAGCACTGAAACACCCTTTCTCTCATAGGTCACACTTTTCAGGTCATTTCTTGGGACAGGTTGCAATTTTCTGCCAAGTACCTACTACCCAGGTCACAGAACAGACTCCAAAAAGTGTGACCTGGCATGTTCCTAGGCTCTGGGTGACTAATCTAAAACTTTAATCCTCTGAATTGAAATAGTATGGTTAGGCCCCTTTCTTGCCACTAACGGAGCTAAATTCCAATAGTCGGTTTATCCACTATGATCACTAGAAGATTTAGGGCCTTTTCTCCTCTGTACATTCACAACAGCTACACTTGCAAATGAATTAAATTCGAGGGAAAATGCCTTATTAAAAGAGAAACCCCAGATTTTTATTTCGCCAATTGTGACCAAACCATAGCTCTATTTGAAAAACCGTCAACACCATTGGAAATCTCTCACTAAGCTCTCAAATGGGTATCCTTTAGTTTTTTGTGATTTGATACTTCGCCCAGACACATTTTTTCCAAGAAGGGTCACTTCACCACTCCTCAAAATCAAATTTCTTCACTTGCAACACTTGTACTTGGGGCACCACTTTGCCTCCATACTTGTCCATGCTTGTGTCAATTTTATTCATGAGTAACCACATTGTACTCATGTTTTTAGGGTCCCCACTGGGCCTTTTGTGTGTGGCAACATCATCGAGTTGTCCTTGTTTAGAGCATCCGAGTTGAGTCATCATTACATACATGGAGTCTATCCCGAGTCCCTTTTCACCCCACTATAGTCCTCCATCCTCCATTGCTTGGTTCCTCTCTCGTGTCACACATTGTGGTCTCCACTCATTATGTCCCCTATCCCCTTTTATATTGTGTCAGTTGCTGCGAGTTCATCCATGCCCTTCATGCTCTAACAAGGGAAGTCGTAAGCCCACTATTCAGTACCCCCCATTCCATCATCATCCCTAGTTTCAGTATATTAGTCGCTCTACTATTATCTCTCGTGACTTAGGTGAGGACCACTTATTGCCTCACCTAGGGTGGACCTCCTTCTGTCGACATCAACTCATTCATTCCAGAAGACAGGTCTTGAGGTCAGTGTACCTTGGTTCCAGCTTCCACTCTTGTTCAGTGCCTCGAATCAGGAAAAGGGACTCTTTATTTCCCTTTGAATTGATTATTTCTCAGCTCCATATCCTTACAACATGATTGAGATCCATATAATTGATGGTTCAATGATACAACATATTGTACTGGTGATTCTTGGGTGTGTGAGAGATGTTTCAAACCTCATGAGGGGGTGGCTCTTCAGGTAGTCCCCCACATGCCCGGATGAAATTCCATTACAGCCTTCGATGTATCCCTAGAGATTTGATGTTTTCGGCCTCAGCCGCTTGCAGTGCCTTTTAGTTTGCATGTTTCATTTAGATTTTTAGATCCCTCTCCTATTTTACAGGGCCTCTTTGGTTGTAATTATATCTCCTGTACTCAAATATTATTGTATAATTCCTAGCTATTATCCCAGGCATAGTCTGTATGTAAGATTTATTATCATGTTTTGTATCTAGCTCAGGTTTATGCTAGCAAGTACTATATAGTTCAGTCCCTTGTTTACTGGACACATTATTCTTTGTACTTTGTCTCGCCAGGCATAGGTATGCCTCCCTCGCCTCTTGTAGAAAAGGTACTCACTAATAAAAGATACTTGTCACACCTGTAAGTGTCGCCTCCTCAAGTTCTTGTCCTATAGCGCTTTAGTCTACCTTATATTTCTCTCTCTCTGACTTCCCCTTCGGTGTCTAGTCATTGAGTTCTTACAACTTACTTCAGTCATACGATTAGCTCCTAACGCTCGCACGCTGGGGGAAATCTGCTACACCAATTTTTGGTCATCTAACATGTTACTATTAGATGGACCAAAGTACACCATGTAAGACCAATTTTACCCTAAGTAAAATTTCTTTCACTATGAAAAATAACTTAGTAATCCATAATTTATTAAGTTGTTTATGGTCTAAACACGAAACCCCATGAGGAAATATTGAATAAATCCATATTTGTTTGATTTTCCTCAAGGAATAATTAGTTAAACTACAATTTAATTAATATTCCTGGTCATATTTAACCCAAAACAGGAAAAATGATTAGATAAATCACTACTTATCTTGTTATTTTCTAGGAATAATTATTTAAACATTATTTAAATAATATTCCTTGTTAAATTTAACTAAATCATTTATAAATAATTGAATAAATCACTATTTATTTAATTATTACTCAACCACATTCTTAAAATAATAAATAAATCATTTAATTATTTATTATTTACAAATAAAAGGATTTGACCAAATTCAAATTCTTTTTCCCTCCAACAAATAGAATAAAATATTCCATAAAAGTTGGATCTAGATTTGGTTAATAATATTTTATTATGCACCAATATCTAGACTAACTCAATATTTTGTTATAAATAGAAGGGTTTTTCCATTCATTCACTACCTTTTATTGCCTAAAGGTCACTCTGGATCTATACTTTTGGTCTGAGTTTGATCCTCCATCATTGTCATATTTTTCTATATTTTTGCTTGTGAACTCCCTTTGAGTTCCATTTTTGTCTGGGTTTTCTACACCATTAAGAGAGAGAGAGGTCTTAGATCTAAAGCGCTGAGGACATAAAAAAACCCATCCCATTGAGGGGGAATGGTAACATCTTTCTATGTTCCCTTGCCAGGTGTCATAAATACAAATATTCTTTAAAAATATTATTGTCTTGTCTATTGGATGCATGGAGCAACTCTTGTTTTTATTTACTACTTGATATATTTAATTGCATGGATCTAGATTTTGTAGCATTTGTCTTGGTCAACTAACTACAGATCAAAATAAATTGGCAGCCATCTTTGATGTTAGGGTTGTTTGTTATGCACAACTAAAGTGAAATTTTTTCGTATGCTTGCGATTAGAATTCACACTAACATTTACCATCTCCGCTAACATTTTGTTCTTACCAAACATAGGAGAGTGGTTACATTTGAATTAAATATGTTTATGCAATGGGGGTTTGGAGGGATATCCCTGAGGGGCCCGCCCTCCCCATATGGCCTTAGCGCCAAACCATGAGCTTAAGCCCAACCGTCATATGTAACAACACCCCACCATTCATGACCTGGTCACATGGAAAATGGCAATGGTTAAATCAGATGGAAGTTTTAAAACATTTGACAGTTTGTGAAATTGTAACATCCGGCGGATAGCACTAACTTATCACATGTGTTAATCCAAGTTTAAAGCCGATAGTTCCAGTTGGCATTTAACGTGACCGTGGAGAATCCGCGTCATGTGCCCAGCGCTAACACTAATAGTTAATGCACAGTTATCCTGGAGGTTTACTTGGTGTTCCCATCATTTTTGGCGGTTATGCCAACTTTAACTGCAGTTAAGTGCAGTCTCTCCATAATTAGTGGAGTTTTTAAAGGGACACTGGGGAAAAATGAGTTCAAGCTCTAGATTCGCCCAATTTTGGAGTGCCAATAGTCAATTTAGACTATCACCAACATTCCAGACTCATTGGAATAGGTTGCAGAGCCATCAGAGAGTTTCTGAGTAGGTTTTTACATCATTAAAGTTCAAGGGGCCACCAGGACCACCACGGGGAAGTAACAGTTTGAGGCCTAGTCAGGGGAGCTAGACACCTTATTCAGGGATCCAATAATCAATTTTGGATATTTCAGATGTTATAAAACTAATGATATGGTTTTCAGAGCTTTTATAGGACTTTAGAAAGCCGATAAACTTCAGTAAAGTTCCAAGGACCATGAGTGCCAGCTTTTTCCAGCAGCAGTTTGGGGCCTAGCTAGGGCAGCTAGAGACCATATGCAGTGAACCAATAGTCATTTCTGAATTTAAAAAACATTTTTAATCCATTGAAGGAGGTTTTAGAAGCTTATAAGTACTTTTAGAGGTCTAAAACCCATCAGAGAAGTTTTCAATGACCCTAGTGCCAGGGGGTGCCGACAGGTGTTGGAGGCAAAACTAGAGCATCTAGAGGCCATTTTCAGTGAATAAATAGTCTATCCTGACTAAATTTGGAATTATGAATCCAATGAAGGGATTTTCTAAGTCATTTGATAAATTCTAGAGCTAGATAATCTGAAGGGAAGTTTTGGGCATCTCTGGACAAACCAAGGAAGGCCTAGTTTAGGGATACAGTACTCGTTTTGAGCAAAAAATCAATTGATATTTGGTGTCTGATGTGTGCTAGAGAAATTAGTTGTGTTTTTAGGGATAGTAAAATAATTCTGAAGGAGTTAGTGCCATAGAGAAGCTCAGTGTAGTTCAGTGCACCGATAGAAGGAATCGAGTCTAAGGGAGCCTAAAGTTGTTTGCAGAGTGATGAAATCCATGAAAGGGATATAGATTGTATTCTAAGCCCTTTGGTTCATTTTAGTAACCATTGGAGTTAAGTGGTGAACTTTTATAAGAAAATTTACCATAATCCCAAAGAGCCTAGTCAAGATGACAAAAGCTCAAGGAGATGTAGTCTATGATATTCGGGTGAAATCCTAGATTAATTTTGTTGTTATGTGTGAATGTTTAATTTCTGAATTATGTTACTATTATACATGTTTAATTTCAGCAAGAAAAAATATACTTGAGACACTTAAACAGTTAAAACTCACACACCTCTCTCAAGCATAAATTCTGCAAATTGTTAAGTATAAGATAGACCTTTTATTTTTATAACTAAGTGGGAGGTTCTTGAAAAGAATAACAAGTTATCCAACCCATTTTCAAATCAATTTGGTATTAGAGAACTTGGTTTCTTGATTGACAGAGCAATATCTTTCTTGTTTGACTTGAAAGGTGTTTAAACAATGCAAAGGATTTGACTGTTTGACTGTTTGCAAATTGACTGTTGATTGAGTTTGCTAGAGGTGAAGGGAAAGTTACTGATAGCTAAGTCTCTAGGAGGAAAATAATGAAGGGAGGTCTGAAGGAATATTCCTTACCCAAAGGAACTCAAGGCCACCCTTGAAGAACAAACCCTCTTGACAAATGTTTGTTAAGAAGCTCTTGGAGTTGGTTGTTTTCAAAGGCTACTTGAATAAGAGTTTGTCTCTATAGGCATTTTGTTCAAAAGATTTGTCATTTTTTTTAAAGCTTTGTGAACTTTGTTGAAGTTAATTTGTTCATTTTCATAATTAAAACTTCATCAAGTAAGGTTTCAAAACCCTCCTCCTTCACCAGATTTTTCGATGAAGACATGAAGCAAGAATTCTACATCTTGAAGGACATGGTGCAGATTCTGTTTGAAGATAGAAGAGAAAGCATTGTACTTAATGAGAAATTGTTTGCTATGAATCAATAAAAGGAATCAATTCTTCAAAGAATGCATGAGATCGAGATGCAACTCCATCAAGCCCAAGAGGCTTTGACCAAGAACATGTGTGGAGCAGAGATAATTCACTCTAATTTTTCTTCAGTTTCCTCTTCAGAAAGATGTGTTGGTTCATTTGAAAAGCACACTAGAGGTATAGGGTCCAAGTTAATGTTTAAAATGGGCTATGAAGGCAAAGGTTTAGGCAAGCATGCACAAGGCATGGTTGATCCTATTTTGGTTTAGGAACGACCTAAGAAATTTGGTCTTGGTTATGTTCAATCTAATGGCAAAGACTCCAAAGCCATGAAGGCATGTGAGGCAACCTCAAAGAGAAATTTTATTCCAAGTTCTAAATTACAAACATGTCAATTTTGTTTTCAAGTTGATTTCCATTGCTTTAAGCCTTTATTGCAGCAAGAAGATTGTAGACATGCATCTTATGACGAGAATGCGATTTTGGACAGTTTTCAACACAAGAACGATGATGTTAGTCTGCAAATGAAAGATGGAACCTCTACTAGTTCATCTCCTCAAGAAAAAAAAAGGATAGACATGAAAAGCAGCACATGAGGTATAATTCTTCCCATAGTCAAGTTGATTATGTTTCTGTAAGGCATAACAATTTTGCATGCTTAAATGGAAGAAAAAATTGTTGTGCATATTATGGTCGGTTTAACCATGATGTTTGGAGATGTTGGATGAGGAATAAGGCATACAGGAAGTAGTTGAAGCAAACACAACTTTAAAATAAGGTGCATAAGACTTGCACATATTTCCAAAAGAGGGGACATGTTGTTTCCCAATGTTGGACATTGCATCCAACTAATCATCCCAAGCACATGCAGCAAGAGAACAGAAAGACTGGAAAAAGTGGAACCAAGGATTCCATCATTCATGTGAGAATGGATGTTTCACATGAAGAAGATTTGCAGCAGAAAAATTCATCATGGAAGTGGCTTGGTAAGAAGTGGTTGGACTTCTTAACACAGTAAGACATACTCATTTGTACATATGCGAATTTTTATTATGTATGCATGTATATATGTTGTAATCTCACATTTTTTTGAGCCACCTTGGATCAATGATAAAGGCAGTGATGTTCAACTACCTTCTACAAATTTATCGCCATAAATTTTTGAGAAAGTGCAAGGAAGACAGTTCTTGATAGGAGGACAAGCGCATCTAGGAAGGAAAGTGTCGACTACCTTCAAGTTGCAGTTCAAAGGCACTAGCTATGCGAGGTAAGTGTATGGAGGCTAAAAATAAGAGGGTATTGTACTCTCATCTACTGTATAGATCAGTATATCAGTCTTTTGGGGTCCAAAAGATTCCTAATGGGGAGGTGTGATCAGAACTGGATCATGGACCAGAGTGATCACTCAAAATTCAAAGTGTTTAGAAGTGTACCAAACATAAGTGACTGGATAGATCTCATCTTCCTGATTCTGTCACCATGAATAGTTCAAAAAATGACATCGTATGAAGAAGTTATTGCAGTTTGAAAATTCCAATAAACTGCAAAAACTAGACTTTGACCAAGTTTGACTTGGAATTTTGGGAAATTAAAAAAAAGAATATTCCAGGGAATATTCCTTAAAATATTCCATACAGTCCAATCATCTCTTGAAAAGTGGCATCTTATTATTCAGTTATGGGTTGAATGTGTTATGGAGAGCCAATGGAAGGCCGCCACGTGGCCCAAGTCCAGTCATGTAAAATTTTTGGGACTTCCCGGGAATCGAACACCTGACCTCCGAGCACGCGGGAAATAATCTTTACCATCTCTGCTAACGTTTAGTTCTTACCGAACATATGAGAGTGGTTACATTTGAATTAAAGTCGTTTATGCGATGGGGGTTTGGAGGGACAACCCCTTTGGCTAGCCCTCCCCATATGGCCTTAGCGTCGAGCCATGGGCTTAAGCCCAACTATCATACACAATAGTACCCCACCATTCACGACTTGGTCACATGGAAAAGGGGAATGGTTAAATTAGGTGGAAGTTTTAAATCAGTCGATGATTTGTGAAATCGTAACATCTGGCGGATAGCACTAACTTATCACATGTGTTAATCCAAGTTTTAAGCCGGTAGTTCTAGTTGGCATTAAATGTGACCACAGAGAATCCAGTTCATGTGCCTAGTGCTAACCCCAATAGTTAATGTCTTGTTATCTTGGTGGTTTACATGGTGCGCCCACAATTTTTTGCGGTTATGCCAACTTTAACTGCAGTCTCTCCACAATTAGTGGAGTTTTTTAAGGGACACTAGGCAAAAATGAGTTCAGCCTCTATCTTGATCTAGATTCGCCCAATTTTGGAGTGAAAATAGTCAATTTTGAATATCTCCAACATTATAGACTCAATGGAATAGGTTTCATATCCATTACAGAGCTTCTAAGTAGGTTTTTGCATCAGTGAAGTTCAAGGGGCCATTAGGGCCACTAGGGGGCAACAACAGTTTGAGGCCAAGCCAGGGGAGCTAGAGGCCTTATTCAGATATCCAATAATCAATTTTGGTTATTTCAGATGTTAAAAAACTAATGAGATGTTTTTCAGAGCCTGTAGAGGACTTTAGAAAGCCGAGAAGCTTTAGTAAAGTTCCAGGGGCCATCAGTGCAAACTTTTTCCAGCAGCAATTCGGGGCCTAGCCAGGGCAGCTAGAGACCATATGCAATGAACCAATAGTCATTTATGACTGTAAAAAAATTTTTTAATCAATTTAAGTAGGTTTTATAAGATTTTAATGAATTCTAGAGGTCGAAAACCCATTAGATAAGTTTTACATGACCCTAGTGCCAGGGGGCGCTAACAGGTGTTGGAGGCGAAACCAGAGTAGCCATAGGCCATTTTCAATGAAAAAATAGTCTATCCTAACTAATTTTGGCATTATAAATCCAATGATGGGATTTTTGGAGCCATTTGATGACTTCTAGAGCTCAAGAATCTGAAGGGAAGCTTTGGGAAGCCTTGGGCAAACCATGGAGGAAGGCCTAGTTTGGGGATGCAGTGCTCGTTTTGAGCAAACGATCAGTGAATATTTGGTGTTTGATGTGTGCTAGAGATAGTAGATGTGGTTTAATAGATAGTAAAATAATTATGAATGAGTTAGTTCCATAGAGAATCTCAGTGTATCTTAGTGCACGGACAGAACGAATCGAGTCTAAGGGATCCTAAAGTTGTTTGTAGAGTGATGACAGCCATGACAGGGATATAGATGGTATTCTAAGCCATTTGGTTCAGTTCAGTAACCATTGGATTTAAGTGTAGAACTTGTATAAAAAACTTTACCATAATCCCAAAGAGCCTAGTCAAGATGAAAAAAGCTCAAGGAGACGTAGACCACGATATTCGGGTGAACTCCTAGATTAATTTTGCTATTATGTGTGAATGTTTATTTGCTGCATTGTGATGTTGTTATACATGTTTAATTTCAGTAAGAAAAAATTGAATTAAGACACTTAAACTGTTAAAAATCATGCACCTCTTTCAAGCATAAATTCCACAAATTGTCAAGTATAAGATAGATCTTTTATTTGTTTAACTGAGTGGGAGGTTCTTGAAAAGCATAACAAGTTATCCAACCCATTTTCATATCAGATTCTTCTTCTCATATATCAATGTCCAAAACCTTGCAGCATGTGGCTTCGACCACCTCTTCTAGCTTCTACTGTTGTTGTATTTCTTGGTCCTTCTATTGGATTGCCTGGTTGAGCTCCTGCTTCAGCGAAACTCACTGTCTCTCTACTTTAATGTTCAACTTTGAAGTGATTTGTTCACTCTGCTTCAGCTCATCTACGATCTATTGATACATCTTGTGTAATATTTGAAGTGGCATTGTTGCGATGTTCATGTTCACATACTTCCATCCTTATGCCTGCTATGGTACCTCGACCGAGTCAAATTGTAGGGCTCTGACTGGTATCTGCACTATCCACACCCCAAGTGTTGGCTCTACTAGTATTTCTTCTTGAAGCCTTTCCTTTGCTGGTACTACCTTTTTGGTTGTGTGTGCCAATATTTTTAGCTCTACAATGTGCCCCTTGACACCTGTTAGAAGTGTTTCGTAGCAATCTTCTAACTTGTTCCATGATGTCATTTCTTCCTATATTCTTTCCCCAATTTGATCCAAGTCCCCATCAGTGAGGACCAATGACGTTATGTCTTTTGTCTTGTCTAATTTCTGCTTCTTTTTTATTCTTTTGGCAGCTTTGGCACCTTCTTTCCTCTTTTCTACGATAGATGGATTTTTCTTTGTCTTTTCTTACTCTTTGTTTTTCTCATCACCTCCAAGAGGATCTTGATGACCCTTTTCATGTTGCTCCTCTTGTTCTACCTCTTCCACATCCTTATCCTTATGTCTTGTTGTGTCCTTTTCTGTTGAATAATCCTTCGTCTCTATCTCCAACACAGTGATCCACTCCTCAGACCACTATTGTATCTTTGCTAGGAGATCATCTTCTATTACTAAATATGGAAGGGGATGCCATGTATTTGTTGTGCCCTTGCGAGCCTATATGTAAATTATGTGGAAGTCAACCTTGAACTTCGTGACAGAGTTATAATGCTTGTATAGGCTTGCTGACAGGCGAGGGTTTTGGCTCACCAACTTGTGTAAGTCCATATGATATATAACAAAAAAATTATTTTATCTTGTGTGCATATTGGTTTAGCGGTATACTATAGCGAGGCATACCACATGGCTTCACAAAAATCCGAGGCTACAAGAGGAAATTTTGATTCTTCCAGCTCTTTCCATGCAAGCATCACAATAATTAGAAGTAACTATGTATAATGAAACATGGCACCTTTCTCCTGAGCCTCGCAACAGTCGTCCAGAAACTCTTTGCATAAGTATGACGCACAGTTGTATTGAAACCCATTAGCGCAATATATAGCTAATGAAACCATTAGTGTAGGAACTTCATTAGCCTAAAACTTCCTCATGATATTTCTAGCCAATATATGTGTTATGAAGCAAACTCCCTGGTCATTGATCGAGTTGATATCATAAACTCGCTTCCCTTTTGTCATTCCAAACTTGCTCTTCATGTTTTATGCTATGGCTTTGTCCTATTATTTTCCAAAAAACTCCTCTATGGGGTTCAACCATTGATAAGGTAGTATTTTGATTCTCCATATCATCATTGGGTCAATGGGGATGTTCTTCCCCATCCACAAACATCCAGCATGCACTAGTACGAGAAGTTGTCTCACACAAGTTGTGCTTCCTGGACTTTTTCCGAAGTGCAACACATTCAACATGTTCAACAAACCTAACCACACTAACCCAATCGGCGACTCATGTGGTTCTATCCTCATCACACCACTTTCAAGGTAGTGCACTTGTTTTAAGTACCTGTCTGTGCGAACTGTGGATATTTCATTCTGTCACTAAAATCATTGTACGTGAACTTCAGCTACGGAATTTCCCCAAGGTCTTCTCCAATTAATCTTACTGAATCCAACAGTGAAGGCATGAAGGTACCATACTTTGTGTCCTCCTAGTTTGTTATTGGTTTTGCATCCAGTTTCCTTGGTGGGATATGTTATCACCAAATTGATCCTGATAGGTTGCTCATCAATCAACTTAATTTAACTCTTTCAAACCACTTCTAACTGAAGATTATCCTCTTCAGTTTGAGAGGGCTCTCTAAAATGGGATTTATGATTTTCAATGGAAATATTTCTAGATAAGTTGAGAGAGCCCTCTCAAGCTAAAGAGGCTAATCTTCAGTCAAAATCTGGTTTGAAATACTTACTCCAAGTTGACCATTACAGCATCCTAAGAGGACTCAATTTGGTGATAAAATTTCAGCGTTGTTGTCGGGGACACGAAGGTGAAAATTTTCTCTACGCAGAAGGACAAGGTTCATATTTGACTTCTGATGGTGAAAAAAATGCAAACACGGGAAGGATGTACCATTCACCTGGTGACTCCATTTTTCAAGATCCTGAGCTTCAAAGTTCAGAGCGACTTCACTAGGAAGAATCCATATTTCAGAACATTCATGGTGATCCAAGATGACAGGGTATGTGGAAAACACTTTATATGATGAAATGTTACAAAGTGTAAGGGATGATTTAGCACAATTTCAAATAGATGAACATTTCTCAACAATTGTATTCCATTATTTGAAATTCAGTCGAATCACACATGAAAAAAAAAAAAAATCTTGGTTTAGTTGCTGAAAAATTAGAGAATGAAATTTAACTATTGGATGTTCAAATTGGATCATATGATTTCCAAGATCCTAAACAGTTCTTGGAAATTCTTCCTCCTCCAAAAAAGGAGGAAATTTTTATATCATTTGACCTGCAGATAGAGGAAGAATATGGTTGAGTGTTGGAATCAAGGTTCAGCCTTCATGAAGAAAATGAAAAGGATATCCAAGATCAATTTGTCATTGAGAGCTTAAAAGGGATATCAATAAATTGTGTCTTCTATGATCCCATAGCTGATTACATGGAATAGTTCTATAGTCCAAATTTTCAATTATTTTTTCACTATGAAAAACAGATCCATCTTCTCTTACCTTTATCATTTCAGAATACAGTTTGCTTTTGGTTCAAGTGTAGTCAAGGGGTTCAAGTATCAGATTAGCTCATTGATTGGCTTTATTGGAGGTTTCATGTTGCTTGAATCAAACATGAATATTGCAGTTGTTAGGGAGGTAGGAGCGTGTGTGAATAAGCTCAAGTAGTCTGAGTATATTTTCATCATGTACATATTTGATTTTTCAACAGTTATCATCAAGCTTGAGCCCAAGGAGAAGGCTATAAGATTTTGAAGAAGGCTTTGTGAATTTTAGAAGTTTTATTTTTGATAAGGATGGCACTAGAACTACGAGTTATTTTTTGTACCACAGGGGTAAATCATCCCTGTTGGAGCCATTGTTATCACTCGTTAATTTAAAAAATCCCATTGATAGGGTTCATGTTGTCTCATAAGTCATTTTCATGAAATTGATTGAAATTTTTTTCATTTGGTGATATCCACTATAAGTCTAAAACCCATCCCAAACCATGTAATATCATGTCAAATCAACCTAATCTCATATATTTGTCATTCTCATGCCTTTTTACCACAAAAAATTTCACTAGCCAGTTTTTCATAGTTTCGTAGCGAATTATATGGTAAATCAACAATTTTCACTACGAAACTGCCTAAAATGGTTTTCGCTATGAAACTGGGTTTTTCCTGCAAAGAGTGTCAAACTGGTGTGAGGTGTAAAATTTTGATGGATAAATACAAAGGTGAGGTCAACTAAGTTAGTATTCATAATTCCCAAGAATGTAAGATCATATTTTGTCTCATTATGATTTTTTGTGGTCATATGTGTCATCATCCTCCCTCAAGTTGTTAAATTACTTTTTAAACAAGTCGCCCAAGCTCCTCTCTATCATTAACCCTTCATACTTTGCATGTATTAGTGATTTTTCACCTTGGAAGAGCCCAAACCATTGCAAAACAACTCTCTGTCAATTTGTTTCTTTACAGGTGTCACATGTTTAAGAAGGCAACTTGGTTATAAAGGAAGATGGCCATGAAGGAGAAAGCATACAAAGGAGGATCTATGCTTAGATAAAATCTCATGGACCTTAAGCTATTCATGGAGGAACCTAGATTTTCTAAAGCATTCACAAATTCAGGTTGCTTGAATTTCTGTTGGAGCTACAAGGGAATTTTCTTTGTCTTTGGACTATGTGAGCAATAAATTTGAACATAAGATTATGGATGAAAAGAGATGAATTCAAAAATAATGAGAGAGGTTACTGTCAAGAACAGAACAAGGAAAAATAATGTCCTTCAATTTTCTCACAGGTGCTACTAGTTTGGAGATTTGAAGATATCTCTGGGACCTATTTTCAGAAACCAAAATTTTCCTGTTTTATACATGTTTTTCTAATGCAGATTCTGGACATCTGGAGATGGTTTTCAAGAAAAAAAGAGAGGATTTTCTTCATAATATTATGATTTACAAAAATCTCCTCCATTTTTGTAACAACTATCAAGGATAAGGAGATAGGAGCTCATTTCTGAACCCTATTTTTTCAGAAAAAAACAGAGTCATTGTATTGGTAAATTAACTTGCTAAAGCTGAAAATAATGCTTTTTGACGAGGGTAAGAGGAATTTTGAACCAAGTGTGCCTTATCATATTTCATCATATCATCTTGCATATCTATAGGCTAAATTTTTAATAAAAAGGAAAAATTTTCTAATTTTCAGCCATATCAAGTAGTTTTGTAGCGTGCTCTGGGCTTGAAGGCTAAAACACGCTACGAAATTTCTGAAGATGCTCTTTTGCATTTAAAATAAATTTTATGAAGATTTAAGGAGGGAGGTTGACTGTATTTATATTTTTTTACCTAACAAATTTTTTTTTACCAACAGAGGTGGCAGAAGGAAGAGTGAAAAGACAGAAATTAGCTCGTTACTAAACTATGCTACGAGATTTCTAAAGATGCTTTTTTCCTATAAAAACATTATTTTGAAGGTCCAAGCAGGGAGGCTGATGGTATTTACCCATTTTTACCTGAAAAACATTTTTTGACCAGTAGAGGTGGCATAAGGATGGTTGAAAAGACAAAAATAAGTTCGCTACTAAACTACGCTACGAAACTGCCTAAACTACTCTGTTTTGTAGCAAGAGGACTTTTAAGGATTTTTGGAGGTTTAAATAGTACATGGAAGATAAGTCAGCCATCTGGAGATATCCATCCTGACAATGGGCCATCCCAACCTAGACTCACTACTCTACATGAAGACCAAGATTAAAGTGGAGTTTATCTTTTCCTGAAAAGTATGACTATGTTTCCTAATTCTAGAGGGTACATTAAATGTTTCATTGATAGTGAATGCTTCTCGAGCATTCAATGGTTATCATGTAACTTTCCCACTATTGTAAAAACTGAATGTAATAAATATGAAGCAAAGTCCTATTAGGAATGAAAGTCTTTAGAGACAATCTCTCTTTTCTGTACCAAGAATGTAGTTTTCAGTTATCTTAAGTCTCATAGTTATAGTTCGAGGATATAGCCAGCTGGGAAAATACTATGTAATGGAAAAAAACCTATTAATAGGCAGAACTATGGAGGAAAGAGGGGTTGGGAAATGTTATTTCAGAATACTAATGTGTAAAGCTTTGGAGTTTCAACAATATAAAGTAACATTACAACTTTTCTTCACCTGAGATTCTTAGTATGCTTCAATGAGTTGCTATTCTATCTTTCTTAATATTTTTCCTCCAATGTCTTAATGCTTGATTAATCAGAACTCATGTTTCTCATGCTCTTACTTCCTTTAAGTATTAATCTATGGCATATCTCTCTTAATATTTTGTTTTCAATATCTTCATGTCTCATTACTCAAAATTCGTGTTTCTCATGCTCTTACCTCCTTTGAACATGAAGTTATTGAATATTTTCTATGTGTGTTGTCCTTTCATTGAAGCATATACAAGCCTCATCTTCCACAAGGAAAGCCATTGTCAATAAATTATCTAGCATTGACTCCATAAGCCCAATGGTAGCAAGTCATTTACATTTTCAACCTACAATCAATCACAATCAAGTTACAGTGATAGAGTTAGCCATCTAGTATATTTTTCATTGCAAATACTTTGATAAGTTGAGAGAGCCCTCTCAAGCTGAAGAGGCTAATATTCAGTGAAAATATAGTTTGAAATAGTTACTCCAAGTTTACCATTGCAGCAGCCCAATAGGACTCAATTTTGTGATAACAGGATATATGATGGGAGAGGCGATGGAAACGCCACGCCATCTATTTCCATTTGCTTTTTCTTTGATTCTTCCTCATCATATCTCACCTGCTCGGGTTCTTACTGAGGCTCAACAATTTTCTTTTCTTGTTTCTTCTTACTTCTCTATTCTTTGTTCATTTTCTTCTGTGGGGATCTTCTTTGTGTGCGTGATGATTCTTCTACGAGTGATGATACTATTGTGGGCATCTCAGATGATGTTTCGGGTGTACCAGATGTTTTTGAGGTTATTTCCATAATTAGGCTAAGCCCTTCTCTTTGAATATACAAATAAAATCACGAGGATTCATACAACAATGCAAATTCCTGCAACTTCTCCACAATAGGAAATACTCGAGTTCTTAGGAAACCAAAGTGCCAAATCTTGGTGGGACGTGACTTTTTATAACAAATCTAAATTTTGATCCCTGTCATTAGCTTAGATTATGTTCAAAAATTTCATATATGTCACTAGATCGAGTCCATCTGTCCTCATAAATGTGTTTTTCAGTGTGTTTCAAAATCAACTTTCCCTTTTAACGGTCATATTTTTCTAGCAAACTTCGACATATCCCATCTTGTAGAGAACAACCCTTATTACAAACTTCATCATATTCCAAATTGTAGCGAAGAAACTTCCTACGTTGAAGCTTTCTCTCTACAACATATTTTATATTCAAGTGCCCACTTTCAATTGCAGGTGGCACTAAGACATTTCTTCTTTATTCATAGCGAAGTTTTAGGGACATAGTTGTCCCTATACAACTTCAACCTGCTACCATTTACTCTTCCCTGAACCAATTCTTTGGTTAACTTTTCTAATTGAACAGTGCCTCCATTAGTAATATGCTTGATAATGTATGGGCCCAATCAATGCGCCTTGAATTTTCCTAGAAATTTTACAAACTTACTATTGTAAAGAAGAACAAGGTCTCCTAACTGGAACAACTTCTTCTTAATATGTCTGTAATGTTAGGATTTTTCTCTTGGTTTATGCATCTGTCGATGGAATCCTCTTGTTGGAGTAGGGTTCCATGGGTAAAGAGTTTTTGGACAAATTTTTGTTAAGTTTTTTTTATAAGTGTTGCACACAGATATCAAGGGGATTTGGGGTGGGTCGAAGTCCGTTAACTATTGTAATGGGTAAAAGGAAAAACCATGAGTCTCAAACCATGGTTTAATACTATGCTATGTGCGCATTTAGAAATATATAAATATGTAATATTCGAGTGAAGAAGGATACACAAACATGATATGATAGATTAATAGATCAATAGATGCTTATGTTTTGATATAAGTTTTGGGTTGGTCTAGGTAGAAAGGCTCTTGCTAGCTGTGTGCATGGAGACCTATTCCTGAGTTGTGTGCACGAACTCTGCTACTATGTGTTCAGAAGAGAAAGATTGTATTGATTGAAGACATCTTAATAAAGAAGGAAATTTTGGGGAACTCTGACTTTATATGATTGTAATCTTGATTTTCTTAGATTTGTTATGAGCATTATCTATTTCTTATTATAGATTTGGATATGTTTTTTTGAATGCATATGTGTTTCTGTAATTGTTAGTCACATTGATACATTTCTTTTATGCACAAATATTTTTCTGCTAAGTATTAGATATGAAGCATAATAATATGTCGTGTAAGGGTTTATTCTGTAACAATCAGTCAATATGCAAGGGATAAGTCTATTTATCTCTATCTAGGCATGCACATCTAATTTACTGTCTATTTGTAATTAGATCTTGTTTTCTAAAGTTTTTCACAAGGTAGTAGGTATTAGATTTGTTGGATCCACATCAGAAAGCTCCATCACGGTGTAGAAACCTAGTTCCAGCACCCCCCCATACTACTTCGGGTGAGACTTTAGTCCGCGCAAGCAAATCACTGCCGAAAGGGCCAGTAGTTGGAGATTTTTTTTGGTTGTGTGATCAATCTGAGCCTCGGTCAAGACCCCTCAAGCCAACAAATGTTTATGTTTCTGGGACTCAAACTTTTGTCTCTCAGGTGAGAGCCGATTATCCTAACCAGCTAGGAATAAAAACAACCATATGCAAATATTTCCTCCTAAGTCAGGCTTATTAACCAAATAATTTAGTACAGAATTATATGTAAACATATTAAACTATGACCCCAACAAATAGTGTCTAAATTTTTTCAAATCATACACCATGGCCAACCCTTCCCTCTCTATAGTGGTGTAATTATTTTCTTCTTTAGATAACTTCCTACTTGCAAAATATATAGGATGATCAATCTCTCCTAAACTAGGTTGTGTCAGTACCATGACCAAAGCTATAAAAGAAGCATCCACATGGACATGGACTTCATTATTCCATTCATGGAACACTAGTATAGGTAAACCTACCATTTTTTCTTTCAATATGTTGAGGCTCTTCTGATATACTTCATTCCACTGAAAATTTGCATCATTCTTCAACAATTTCTCCATAGGCGTAGTGATTTGTGCATACCACTTGATGAACTTCCTGTAATACCCAGTATGTCCCAATGTAGTGTGAATTTTTCTTACTATCTTACGTGGAGGCAAGTTCACAATGATAGCAATCTTAGCAGGGTCCAACATTAGTCCTTGCTTACAAATAATATGTATCAACAATATGCCAAAGGGTACACAAATTATGCACTTATTTTGCTTCAAATATATATGAAATTAAATATATATGATATTATCTACATTTATTAAGCATAAGTATTAAACTTCCAACATGTTTGCTAAACAATCCAAATATTTTCCAATCATCAAAATATACCTCCAAAAACCTATGGATGTATTCCTTAAAAGCTGCGACCACCACCCTAGAAAATATACCAGGGACATTTTTTAATCCAAAATAAACAACTCTATATTGATATGAGCCCCATTCTGTAGGAAATGTGGTCTTATATCAATATTCAGATGCAATCCTATTTTGATGATAACCTGATAATCCATTTGTAAATGAGTAAGCTTCTTGACCTCCTACATTGTCCAACACTTCATCTGTGAAAGGGGTAGGGAATGGATCGTGTAAACATGCATCATTCAACTTTATCAGATCAACACAGATCCTAATTTCTCCTTGAGTCTTCCTCTCTTGTACCACCACAGGTTTCACCCATTCTGATTCTTCTATAAGTTAAATAATTCTTGCTAATATCATCTTATCAAGTTCTACTTTCACTTTCTCCTTATACTCCGTGTTCAGCCTATAAGGTATTTGTTTAACTGGCTTCGTGTTTAGCTTCAAGGGAATATTCATGACTCCTAGATCTCCTATTATACCCTTCATCTCTGAAAACATGGTGGGAAATAGTTCTTGGTATTCATTAAGTAACTTTGTATCTTTACTGACTGTCTCCTCATATCAATAATATCCTATTGTTACAAAATTAGGTGCCTTCTCTAATAATATGTTTAACTTATTGGTCTTTAGTGGCCTTGCTATGTCTAGTATATATGGCTCAGTTCCATTCACTTCTTGGTATCCTTCTGAATATGTTATGTCGATGTTGTGAGGATATCCTTCTTCATCTACAGTAATTTTATAGCACTCCAGTGCATTTTCTTTCCACGCAACCCAATCAGGTTGTTTCCGTGTTAGTGGGGTGAGATTCTCAAAGATCCTCTTCTTGAATTTCTGAAGGCCCAAACATATGTATGGGAAATCATCCTCAAAGCTGAATTTTAATATGAAGTCATCAACCATATCTACCCAATTCTTGCTACCATGTCTAAGCTTTGTTTCTAGGTACCAGTTCTTAGGGATTGTCTCTAATGTATGAATGAATCCATGTACCCACTCTTGTTGTGGAATCTCCTTCCATGCTATAGTGAATAGCTGGATATGATTCCTAGGACTAGTTTTACCATATTATTTTATCTCCATCTCTATTTCTATCACTCCAAATATTATCCACATCAGTCTTCAACATTCCTGCCAACCTCCTATATTCTTCTTGTGTGCATTCCACCATTTAGAAAGGTATATTTAAAATATGTATGCAAGGCTAAAAACCTTTTATTTTTTGTAACATGTTCTTCATAATTATTAAGAAAATTAGTTAAATCACCTAAGTCATCATAAGAAGGCAAGTTACATACCTCAGATATCACACAACGAATTGATTTGGTAATTATTAAACAACTCCTTATGGATAATTCATGCTTTCTATTCTACCAATTTTCCAACTCTTCTTCTGAGTTTGAGGTACAACAACTATAATTCTCCCAATTCAAATTGCCTTATGTAGTATCATTAACCTAATCTTGTTCCTTCATTGTCATTCGATAGATATTGTTTACATCAGTTGTGCAATATTTTTCTTTGATTGGTTCTATGTATCTTACTCCTTCTAATGGATCCAAGGGAACAATTACTCTCATATTTTTTCTTTTAAATATCATATTTCTATTATTAAAATTAATTATGGCCATATTCTCAAATTCCCAATCAAGTCCAAGAAATGCAAGATCAGGGTTACTGTCATCAAAAATATCTATTACTTCAAAATTAGCATTAGTGCAAACTCCTTCAAATCCACTGTGACACCTAGTAGCCTTCCCATAGGGAAGATATTTTTCTTATTTTCCATCCTTAACTCAATAGGTGACCATTGTAACTTTGGATTACCCATTAATTCCCGTGTATGCTTCCCCAAAACATTAGCATCAAATCCCAGATCTATGATAAATTTATCTGTATCATACTCTCCTATTTGTGCAGTAAGCTTCACTTCTCTTCCAGTTCTCTTATGTCGATGCAAATTTTTGACTGTGCACATCTTAATTCATGGTGTTTTGGTGGATGCACAGGAATCTATGAAATCCTAAATCCCTTCTACAGTATTTTGATCTCTTAAAAATTTCATACAAGTCTGTAGAAAAGAAATTAAAATAATTACTTGATTTGTTGACTCCTGGTCTTGTGTTAGAGCTTGATCATGTGTCGAAGCTCAGTTCTATATCAAAGATGATGACACGTTGTAGTTACTTCTCTAATCTGGCTTTGGCAGTGCACTAGATGTCGAAGCTCCATCATGCATAAAAATTCACTTTTCTTTCGTAAATATTTATTTTTCTTTTTGAATATAAAAAATAGGAGCTTTATCAGTAGTCTTTATGGCCCATGCACTTTCAGACTATTTATTTTCATTTGCCTTATTACTACCAATCGCAACTCCACTTCTAGTGACAATACTAACTCGAGGTTCATTGGTCCTTCTTTCAGCAATCATCATTTGAATATTGTGTTTTAGTTGTTGGTTCCTTTTTTCTTGCATATTCATCATAAATACAATACATTCTTCAATTACATGGTGAAAGGATTTACAGTACTTACATTTCATTGTGGGGTTCTCGCAGTTTCTCGCAAAATGACATGGCTGGCCGCAGTTATAGAAAACGATTTTTCCACGTCCTCGGCTAGCTCCACCACCTCGAATTCTTCCTTGTTAACCTCCTTGACAACCACATTGTTTATTTTCCTCATGTCTATGATCTTCTACTTTCATTCTGTAAGCATCAACACTGCGCTCCATCATTAGGTCGTAAGCCCAACAATTATTCTCAGCATGTCATACTGATTTACAAAAATTGAAATATAGATTCTTCGGAGTCTATACATATTTATGTAACAAGTAAAAATATTCTAAAAAACATTGGCCTCTAGCCTTACATATTTTTCACCATGGGCTAGATCCTACATTCAAGGGATTTGGTGCTCCACCATCCATGTAATCCTTGAAGATAGGGAAATGTTCTTTAAAATGGCCCTTCAATCTGCACTTTGTACACCACACTTCATCTCCGACTTCCTTGCTTTTATTGATTTATTGTATTTGTAGGGTAGGTTTCACCAACTGATTCTAAATATGTTGCATGTCTACCTCGATATATCTTATAGGTGAAGCTTCCAATTTCATCGTAATCTCTAGAGCTTTGGCTTCAGTTCTTGTATTTTGTTACATCAATGACAATCTGATATGCAGTAGAAGCATGGCAATAAACCATTCTTGATGTTTCTTTGGAGCTATGTCAAAGTTTACCTGATCCAATAATAACTTAAATCTCTGATCAAAATCCCAAACAGGCTCAGTAGGTTTCTATTTGATCTCTTTCAACTCGATGATGCACTACGACTTAAACTTCAGCTTCTTGAACTCTCTTACCAGTTTTGTTTTGATAGCTGGAATTTTTCTGTTCTGGTTATTGGAATACTTCATATACCATTTCAATGATCTATCTCACAGTTTCATAACAAGTTGTGCTTTCTTTATATTCTCATCGTCGATCTGCTTCGTTGTCCATACAACTTCACGTAGAAATCAAAACTACTTTGGATCCTCCTATCCAGTTCCTTTGAAAACATGTAGCTTAATATCGTCATCCATACTTCTTCTTGTGGGGGGAAGGAGAGGGGTGTTTTAGTGTATTTGATGCATGGGCAGAAAAAATACAATGTTCTTAATAGGGAGGTTGCTTTCCTACAAGCAAGTCACAGGTTAATTGGTTTGTCAACCGTTAGTGGAACAATTTCAACATGTAATAAGCTAAGTTAAATGGAAACATAGAAAGCTACATAAACAAATAAATAAATAAAAAATAACATGTACAAGAACACACTCAATCCAGAAAACACACTAATAACTCAAAAATGGAGAGCTCTCTCCCTTTATTAGGTGTTGGTAAGAGTAGAATATGTAATTATAAATCTATTGTAGTGGATCCTTAAAGCTACACAACTCCAATATCCAAGACAAGTGAGTTTCTTCCCCTCAAGATTTTAGCAAGCCTCTCTTCCCTTTCTAAGGATGGTAGATTGATGGACACGTGGTGAGTTCTTCTCTCTTGGATTGAGGTGTTGGATGGCCAAAAACTAAATCCTTCCAATTCTATTGCTACTGGACAAACACAAGCTGGTTTGCTTCTAAGAAATTTGGCTAGCATAACAATTTGTTCTCATGTTTCTCTTCCCATGGTTGGCTTTTATATACAAAATTCAAATTTTCCCTCCCTCTCTTGGGACAAGATGGAGTTTGACAGAAGAGTGGGGGTATGATTTGTTTGTGTGCCGCACTAAAGCCTCAAGGTGGCTCCAAGGCAACTTTACTTGGCTATCTTGAGTGAGAATTTTTTTCTCCAAGTGTTCCAAGTGGTTCTGGATGGTGACTTTCCACATCCTCAGGAATGTACGGCTCTTTGAGGGAGCCGCAATGATCTTTGCGGATATTGAAGAAATATCCAAAATGATCGCTTGGTGTTAGTGCTTCCTGTGTGAAGTTCAATAAATTTTCCTGCTTGACCATAGGAAAAGTCAAAATTTTCAGCTCCTGTAATGTATTTCTTCCCTGTAAATATTTATTTGTACCGTCTACTTAATATTTTCTAATGTATTTTTCTTGTATGATTTTCTAGTGTTAATGGTTTCCCCCTAATGTATGAGGTCTAGGAAGAACTGTCTAGCCGAAATACATTATAGTTTATTTTTTCTGTGTAATCATTTTGAGAGAGAGAGAGAGAGAGTAACTTGCCTAAAAACTAAGGTTGGAGACCCCTTAGCATGATTAAAAGAGATATCAGGCTTTGCTGGAAACCTGCAAGAATAAAAATAAATAAAATATTTCTACGAGGCGGGCATGTCCCATGCTCGTGATGTTTTGACTATTTAAGCTTATCTGACAGATAAAGGTTATGTCTGTGTCACTTATGTGGTAATGACCTGTTGTTGGTTAATGACGACGGTTGTTGATGCCCATAGGGGCATTTTTTCTTTGAAAAAAGGTTGAATGTGGTTACCACACAAAAATCTTAGTATGGCATATTTTTAGAACAAATTCTCATTGTATGCATGGGTCTATGACTATTGGGGACCTTCCCATGTACGCATTTTTGAAAGAGATTCTTATCATGTCACAGGGTCTTCGACTAATTTTGACAAAGTGCAATAGTTATGAAGTACGATACCATATTGGACATGAAAGTTTATGTTGAAGTCAAATTTCAAGAGGATCGATAACATCAATGGGAAATGATTATTCCCATAATGCCATCCGAGGATGCCCCTATTGAGGTGAGGAGCCATCCAAGGTACTGCCTCCTTCTTGGAAAATGGTTGTTGAATTCGACAAGAAAGAAGCACCAACTGACCAAGAGAAGTATTGATGCAAGGGACCATGGTCTCTGATGTAGCAAGGCAGGGTGTGGTAGGTTAACTCAGGCATGATGATGAGAAATGGTTGTAACTGATGATGGTATTTTAGTGACCCAAGCTCAGAGCTTGTAAATGCAAGTGGTGGTAGTCATAACAATTTATGGTGGGGAAATCCCTATAGTCAGTAGGACGTTCAGGGTAGGTGTGTGGTTGTTATGAGTGTCATGGTGGGGTTTGGTAAAGGATTCGAAGCTCTGACCAAGGGTGATTAGGGAATACTGATAGGTGAGAAATGTGGGTGGATGGGTGGGATTTCTCTCCTAAAAAAACTTTTTACACTTCCCAAAATGATATAGAATGGGTTTGGATGTATAAGCACGGAGACGGGTGCCCCAATAAACATGAAAATAATACGTCACTATGGTGTGAGGAGGGTGTTTTGCTGAGGGTGAGGGCCCCATGGGATATCAGTGAGAGGGTGATGAAGTGGATGTAAATTGTTGCAAATGATCTATGCTGATGGGGGTGTGGTAGGCCAAGTGCAAGACGCAGTGGTGCGTATTCGATCTGCTTATGAGAATCATAGTCTGAGAAAGGGGTTTTATCGTGACATGGGTAAAACTTGACTTGATGGATGATGGATGAATGAACATGAAGTGCTTCCTGGACTTGGATGTTATGGCCATGGCTCCAGATATTTGATGTATAGTCTACTTGAATGATGGATTCCATGGAGGGTGAGGCTCTACCGACCTACGAGAATGTTTATCATGTGTGAGGTGAGGTGATGATAAACATGGTCAGGTGTGTTATTCATCAGTATTTTTACCTATTTTTATGACTATATTCCTTGGCTGAGTTTTCTAGAAGCTAATCTAAATCTGTCAATTTGTCATCTACAAAACACCTCAAAAACAATTTTTTCTTCCTACCCCTCCCCTTCATCCTATAATGAGAAAAACCTTTCATTTTCCCTACCTATCACAATTCAGCAAAGCCTCCCTATCTATAATTGTTATAATTTTGTCTCTCTACCATCAAAATCCTTTGTTTTTCATGCAACTCACTGTCCAACATTTAACAAAGTGTATACCACTCTCTCACTAATCACTTTGTCATGTGATAACCTACTCATGCCAAAGAATCCATTCAAAATCCATGACAAAGTATGTAGGTCTAGGTAGTGGTGTTTTAGGGAAAATTCCTTGGCAAGATTGTTTTGAGCCAAAAACCCTATCTTCAATATCAGTCAGCCATCATGTCTTGTTATTTTCCAAAGTAAAACCCTTGTCTATCCCTAGTTCATGCACCATCAAAGAGGTCACTTTGTTTTGTTTCTAGCAAGGATCGGGAAAAGAGAAGGAGTTTTCCCTGTCTGAAGAAATATGATTAGATCAGGCATGATCCCCATGAAACATCAAAGAAGCCCTCCAAACTTCAAAAGCATCTGTTTTTACATCTCTACAGGGATGTACTGATTGATGACACTAAACAAAGTATGAGCGAAAAGAACACCATTAGGAGAAAGTTTCATGTTGTGCCAGTTTACTATGGAAGTCAGAGAAAGTGCAGATTGTGGCCAGCCCTAGAAATCAGCCTTATACAACCAACAGTGGTAGTCTTTTGGCAAAAGGAATTTTAAAGAAAATTAGGCACCATGATGAAGGTATAATGAAGAAAAATTTCTCCTTATACCTTATCATGAACTAAGATTTGAAAGACTATCACAAACAATTTCACTACCCTTGAAAACATAGTCAAGGGAAAGAGTTAGTTCAAAAATACATCGCAGTGAGCGCTCACCATTTACAAATCACATTATTTACTCCTAAAGATGCACATTGATTTTATGCAAATAGGGATATACATTACTGCCAGGTCCTCATGAAGCAAAGGGAATTATGATTCAAATGATTTCATCGAGGATAAGTATCAAAGATTCACTATTTCCTTCTATTTGTATTTTTCAAACAAACAAACAGGGGTCACTGTTTTGAAATGAATGAAGTTTTACAGTTTTTAGGACCTCCATCAGTAAATAAGTAGGGTGCCTTATAGTAGATCTGAAGAAGACTGTGTTTTGGAAGCCTCCTTCAAATGATAGGCAGAGGGTAAAGGCACAATCTCAGAGGGCCCAAATTTGGAACAGGTATCCTTTCTCAAAGGTTAACACTGACAGATCAAAGACCTCCTTCCAGAGAAGAAAGGGCACCCCTCACAATCCTAAAGAAGCCTCCATTGAATGACAAGCACAGGATCTCTTTTGAATGATAAACATAGTTTGTCTAAAGAACCACAAACAGTTTGTTCATGGAAATTTTTCATTTGGTTAACAGAGGTCAAAAAGCACCCATGAATTTTGTTAAACATTGCCTCCTTCATGATAAGTAGAATTCCCATAGACAACTTGTTCACAAAATAGTCTTCAAATGATAAACAAAGATGAAAGAAACTTTGTCTTTACAAGGCTTCCTTCAATTATGAGCAGATGGCAAAAACACAGTGTTTACAAGGCCTCCTTCACAAATAAGTAGAGGGCCCACTTACCACAGTTGCATAAGACCTCCTTCAAAATGAGCAGATGGTCAGGTTTCCCAGTGTTAACACTGTGGTTGATAAAAGGTGTCATTAATAGATAGGTTTGAGAGATACAGTGTTTTGAAAAAATGGCAAACACAACAATTGTTCCAAAGAAACTGTCATAAAATACACATAGTAATGTTTGTTGTGTATCTCTCAGTGAGAAGCATACTCATGGCACGAGTTTCTATCTTCAAAGAAGACACCTTTCAAAAAATGGATAAAGCAATTGGTAAAAAGCAAGCCCTCAACAAAAAAAAGAAAGCCATTTTTTCTTTACAAACACCAAGGAAAAAGTGAAATGTCAAAATCACCACAAGGAGGGAAAAAGCTTTCAAAAACATTTTAAAAATAGCTATAAAAGCTCTCAAAGGAGAAGGTCATTTTCTATTGTTCAAAGGGACAAAATAAAAACGTTTTTCGAACCCTGGACAAGTAGTTGTCAAGAAATATTACGACGCGACGCGCCTGTAGCATCGTGCAACGCATCTGTAGCGTCTTTTCATAGCATTTTACACATGGCGCGACGTGCCTATAGCGTCATGCGATGCGCCTATGTGTGCTTACCATTTGGCCTGCCCGACGTTCAGAGGGCACCTAGTGCCCGACCTGACAACACCAAAACGACGTACAGGTGCTACACGCATGTGCACAGGAGCGTAGCACCGCTCAAAAGACCTCCAAATCACCTCAAATCAGATTTTTTTTGCACAGTGAAATCATCTCCAAAGCACACAACACATTTTCAAGAGGTATTTACTATTTTCCTCGCCTAAGTTTTTTATTTTGAGAGGTGTTAAGAATCAATTTTGTTAAGAAAAATACACAGTCCAATGAAGGAAAAAACACAAATTATTCTTAAAACCACCATGTTGGCTAAGATACAAAAAGACAGTGACTGAGGAAAAGTGCCTATTATCAGTTTATAGAGTTTTTTTGGTGTAAAAGGTTAAAGGACAGAACTCGGTGATTTCAAAGAAGAAAAGGCACAGTTCTTAGGAAGGAAACCTATTTTCATTAAAAATAATCTGGTTGCTAGTTAAGAAAGATATACAGTGCTGAAAGAGAAGTTCTATTTTTAGTTCATTTTGAAGGCCTGTTTTGATAAGAGAGTGAAGGAAAGCCTAAAAAAAACTATGCCTCCAAAGAAAGTCAGCAAGGGTGGATTTCACAAAAGGTCTGAGCCTAATACAACTCGGGAAATAAATGACTCCCCTTCGATTCTTTTCAACTTCCATGAGGTAGGCTGCCTTGATTTTTGCCAAAAATTCCAAGAGGTCACCAATTACCCTCCCTTAACACAGCTATTTTCCATGAGGCTGCAAGGAAAACATGTTCACCTAGCAGGTCTGGACTTTAAACTCACTCCTAGGGTTGTCTCCAAAGCAACTAAGATCCCCTATATAGGAGAACAGTGGTTCAAACAAGCATACCTGGATCTAAATCACTATAAACCTTTCCTAAAACCAGAACATTAGGATGCTTGCCAAGATATATTTCCTTTTTCTCACTTATTTAATAGCTATGCCCCCCTCATGAGAGTTATCATGAAGTATTTCACATGTGAAGGGAGATATTCCCGAGTTTATTCCTATCACATCAGGCTTCTCATGCATTTCAGAAGAACTTAGTTACTAAATCTCCCTTTCTTCCTCTGCAAAAGCATAGACAAGATGTCCTCCCTTGTCCAAAAGAGACCTTCTGCTCAATAAAAATCTAGTATTTTCCATCATTCTCTCATCAAAATCATCATCCTTCACCAACTTGAAAAGAAACGAGTGTCTTGGGAGACTTTAATTTCTCATCGAGATTTTTCTACTGCCTCGTCATCTCATGGCCCATCTCATATATCCTCTTCACCCTCCACTCATTATGTCTCTCCTTCATCAAGTCAAAATACTCCTCAAAAGCAAGAATCTCCTATGATCAATAGTGAAAAAGAGCAGTCCTATGAAAGCAGGCATGAAGTTAGTGATGATGAGGAACATAGGGACACAAAGAAAAGTAGTGAGCATGAACCAAGTGAAAAACCACAGGGCAGTGAAAATGAGTATACTATTGTTGGTGAAGAAATCTCACCAAAGGATAAGGAATTCAGTGGCACTCGACAAATTAGTGAGGATGAAGAGCAAAGAAGCCCTAAACAGAGCAGTGAAAATAAGCAACAGAACAGTGAAGATTCCAAACAGGGTAGTGATGATGAAGAGCAGCAAGCTAGTAGTGATGAAGAGAAAAAGGAAGATGTTCAAAGTAGTGATGAGGAACACCACAGTCCTTAACAAATTCATGAAACCAATCAAAGGGACAGTGAAAAAAGCACCTCCCAGCAAAGTAGTGACCATGGTGACAGCCCACACATAGAGTCTAAGGGAGACAATAAAGATATTCAAGCAGCATAAAGGATGATGAAGCTATTAGCCCTAAAAAACATACTCTAAACAGCACTGATGAGGTTGAAGGCAGCATATGTCAAGAGGTTCAAAACAATGATAAGGGTGAAGATGTCAACCCTAAACAAACTTAAAATAGTGAGGAAAACAATGAACAAGGCAGCAAAGCAAGTGATGATGGAGGCAGCAGTGTAAAGGATCAAGTTGAACAAGTTCTAGTGATAAAACCTCCTCTCTCTTCTCCTCAACACAGCCAAGAACATGTGTTTTCTGCCTCTCCTAGGCAAGGGGCCATGATTCATTCTCCAGAAGCACCAAAGGCTAAAAACACTAAATCTGCAAAGAAGAAAATCACTCCAGCAGTGACTAGCAATGTCACTAGGGCGCGAAGGAGTAGAGGAAAACTGCCTAAGAAGAGTATTGTTGAATTTCCAAAGAGAAAAAGAGCGAATAATTCTATCCAAAGCAAGGGCAAAGAAAAAGTTGAACAGTAAGAGAGTAGTCATGAAAAAGAAAGGGAGTTTGACATCACATAACACTAGAAAATTTGGCCCATTTTTTTACGGCCACTTTGTCACTATTCCGACACATATTCGTTGCAAGAGAGACAGTTCAAGGCTGAAAAAAACATGGTTATCCATTACGTCGCAATTCCAACGCTTCTCCAAAGTTTCACAATACCGACAGATTTTCCGACGTTTCTAAACAACCGTCACTCTTTCGACATTTTCCAAACCGTCGCTCTTCCGACGTGCGAAAACGGTCGCAATTCCGATGATATGTGGTCCGAAATTTTTAACGTCGCTCTTTTGAAGTTCATAAATTGTCGCTCTTCCGATGTGTGTAATCTGTCGTAATTCTGACGATATCTGGTTCGATTTTTTGAACGTCGCTCTTCCGACGCTTATTAAGGTGACGTAATACCGATGCTATGCAAAAGTGTCGCAAGATTGACATTGTGTCGGACTGTCGCAATATCGACGCATTGCAAAAGCGTCACAAGACCGATGCCAGGAAGAAGTGTCGCAATATTGATGAACAATTGAACATCGCAAGATCGACACGTATAAGGCATCGCAAGACTGACGCTTATTAAAGTGTCGCAAGACCAATGCTGTGCTAAAGTGTCACAATATTGACGCATTACAAAAGCGTCACAAGACTGACGCTAGGAAGAAGTGACACAATATCGACATAAAATTTAATGTCGCAAGACCGACGCGTATAAGGCGTCGCAAGACCAATGCTTGTAAGGCGTCACATGACTGACACTTATAAAGCATCGGTATACTGACGGCGGGTTAAATTTAAAATATATATATATATATATATATATATATATATATATATATATATATATATATATATATATATTTACCAAGTTGGTGATGTCTATGAATATGGAATATTTGTTATATCAAAGAAAGGTTCATGTTTGTCATCAAAATCAATTTTGATTGCTTCAGTTTCTTTCTGAGAAAATTTAAGTGACAATTGAGTTTCTTTGAAAATAGTATATGTTCAAATATCGGACGAAAATATTCACCATTTTTTGAAGTCTCAAACATTAACACTTATTCTTCCAATTTTTAATTTCGGTGAGATGATTATTTCCTTCTTACTAGTAAACAAGAGAAGGAATAAGGTTAAAATCATTCACTAGGTGATATCCACTAGAAAGATGGCTTCGGAAAGGAAGAATACACTTATAAATCTTTATTGATAATGCACTCTAGCAATTTTAGATCTTGAAAAGTTGATTTGTAAGAAGGTTTGGAGAGATAAACAAGTTTCAATTATAAGCTCATCGTGTGAAGGTACTCCAAGTTGGGTTTGTGAAAGTCCTAATATTGTTGAGGAAACCCAAGAATAATCTTCAAAGGCATTTATATTTCTTGAAAAAATGTACTACTCTAAAAACAATGACTTTACTTGAAAATTTTGAAGTTATGAAAGATTATTTATTTTTGTTTTTTATTCAAAGACTCAAATTGAATTTAAAAAATATTCTTCTTTTGTTTATTCCAAATCTTCTGAAGAAGGAGATATTAAAGATATAAAAAATCCATTGGACGTAATAGGCCCAATAGTAAATAAAAAACTGATTATTCCACATAATATAATGGTCGCTCAAAATTCAAATGATCTAGCTGTTGCATGATATGCACCCCTAAGATTTATTGCAAATCCACATGAAATTCCCCAAGGATACTGACAGCAATAAATTGAATCCAGGCACTAAGGAGAGCTGGTCTCTCTTTTCCTAGTCTTTTTCATTAACTAAGGGAGCTTTCTTTAACTTCTTCTTTCAGATTCATTAATCAAATTTGTGGAATTTGATAAATGAATTTCTATGGTCTAATGATACATAGTTTTTCAAATACCAAGACCTTTGGTAATTTAAATAAAATACCTGAACCTATATTTCTTCTTAATATAACCCTTGGTCCCTTAATAGAGTGGTTTAATATATGACTTGAACCCACTTCATCATATGGTATTAAAATATACACGCGGACGCTTCACCTTCTAAACAACTCTATAAGGTTTATATGCAATATAATGAACCACAGTTATAACTTCCGACGCAACTTCCCTTTGGAAAGTACCTAAGATTCAACCTTAGGGTAATAAAATGTATTAAAACCCGACACCAATGTAACCCAATGCCCATCTCTTTCGACCCTAACTCTAAACCTTATAACAAAGGTTAGAACAACTTTAGCTTATATCATTACTAACCCGATTGCACTACCAACACAACATTTTTCACATATATTGCGCCAACGGGCACACACTTCAACGTGAAATTGAATGGTTTTCAACACAAAACAAATGGACCATACCTTATTTATCTCTCGTGCAACTTGTTGTGCGATTACCGTTCGATCGACCAGCCTCCAGATCAAACGACTTTCAACAATATCGCATTTTTTTGCTCGCCTGACTTTAGCACTCCAAAATAACGCGAAATGGGCAGTTTAGGATGAGTGACCTGGCACGATAATATTGGATCAGGATTTTTTTAGTGGGTTCGCCTTCACCCAAAAGCAGTGCGAAATAAGTTGTTTTGGCTTCAGGAAACCACTTCCGGAATTTTCACAGTAACTAACCGGTTCCTTACTATGGTTAACACCATTCTTCGACTTAATTCCTCACTCATTTACTCTGGAGTTAAGCCTCAAACAATATCGCTCAACTAACAATAAGACAAGGTCAATTACTCCAATGGCCATGGTTATTGTTTCGACAGAGACACACTATTCGTCGGCAACCAGAGGATGATAATGGTTTCACTCCTCGACAGAATCCTATTCGGCCCTCTCCAAAACAAAATGAACACATTCAATTCGATCACCAAGACATAACATTAAAGATAGGCAGAGAAGCTATGGGAATTTTACATAGTGTTACCCACATTTTCCACAGAAAAAGACCTTTGGAATCACACAGAGACTGGGTATTTTCCTAATATCAATTGAATGCACAGAATTTACAAACGAAGGAATGAATCCTTCGAGAGATTGCCAATAACACACCAATATCCACAATTACTCAGTTTTATTCAAATAGGTACTCAATGAGCCTGAAAATTCTTCAATAAAGACAATGCTTCTCAGTTCTGTAACTCACTACCAAATCCCCCCTTTTTCAAAGTATTTGGGGTTACAATTTATAATCAATTACATGACTGTTCAGTTCCTTTAAGGACCGTTTTATTCCTTTAACATAAAATACTAATTACATAATATTCTAACAGTGGAAACTAAACAAATGGACATAAACCAAAACTATTCGACTTCTACGGTTACTGATCTGACCCTAACTATTCTAAATGCAACAGACAACTAAGGTATTGACACCTTGCTGCTACATTCTGAGTGATTTTGAACCCTTCTAGCCACAACATGTGGACAATCCTCCTGCATTGCTGGCTAGTGTCTAATGCCCCTGCATCAGATACTTTAAAAAATTTCCAAGATACAATGGAGAAGATTAAAAAAAAAACAATAGAAGGGCTTTCATATGGTTACACGAAACCCTTATATTTATGGAGCAATCCAAGTGTAGTTCAATAGCCAGCTCATAATAATTTTATCTATCCATCACATACACAAGATAGCTAAAATGAAACTTCCAACAACTCTTTGTTTTGCATAGATAATTGAAGCTTTTGGGGAAATCTTGTTATCGGTGCCCCGTCTTGTGCATATACTGCTCGAATTGATGCACAAGATTTGTTAAGCTCCAATTCTAATGGTTTAAGATGTACATTTGGGTCTCATACCACTTTTAAATTCTACCATAGTGCATACATGAGGCAATGTTAAGCTATTAGTACATCTCATTTTTTGGGGTTAATTAGTATACAAGACTTTTATAAATGAATATCAGTTGGTCCCTTACTTGAATAAACCTAAACAAAATGAGAACTCTATCCAGTGTATTCTCCAACTCCTCCTCTGAAGTACCTTTGTTACCAGTTCGAAGTTTCTCATCAAGAAATTTGGCAATAAGTTTTGCTGGTCAGTTCTACAGATAAAGGCCATAATTCAAATAAATTCAAAAACAATATATATAATATTATGAATGCAATTGTCTTCCTAAAAACATTCTTTCATTACTTACTTTTAGTTGTTTTGTCATTAATCCTTTCAAACTTTTTGTCTCACTTAATTTGATAATCAATAGCACAAATTCAATCAACAATATGTATAAACAGAAAGAAAATGAGCATAAACATATAGTAACTAACCTGTATAATTAAATCTGTATAAACAGAAAGAAAATGAGCATAAACATATAGTAACTAACCTGCCTTAGATTTATCAGATGCTCAAAGGCATCCTTGATAGTATTAGAAAAGGCCCATTCTTTCAAAAAATTTCTTCCCATATTGTATCGGTGAGTGGCACCGATGCAGAAGTGATGACACTAACTTTTTGAATTGGACCCAGAGTGAAAAGGCAAAACGGAGGTATACCACTAAACACATGCTGTTAGCTTATAGACTGTTGAGACAGGATAGGGCTCTCTCTATGAAAGAATATCCAATAAAGTGCAATAATGATCTGATATTAGGCTAGATGAAATGATAGGGATAAAGGTTTAATAAGAATGAATGAATGAATTTTCAGGGATGTGTGCGACAAAAAACAGGACAGTTGAAACCGGGAATTAAATCAGGACACAGGGTATTTCATGGGGCAAGATAGGCAGGAAAATTAGTAGTTAAAATTTAATGAGGATGGGATGGAAATACTGGCGAGGAGTTGAAAAGGGCACAGTAAATGGATCCTTTTCAAACAGAAGAAAAACAAAGAGCATGAATGATTTCCCAAGGCAGAGCATATAAAAATGGATTCTACCTTTCTGTCTTGAAAGCACTAAAAGGAAATGTTTATGAATGAGAGGTGAAACATAACAATTTACACATGAAACAAAGGAAGAAACAAGTGCTAAATCTCATACCACATGGATCCCACAAATCAGAGATGCGTCTCTTATTAATCCCTGTCAAACTGTACAATGAAGCGCAAGATTTTCTTCCACACTATTCCCCTACTTCTGAGTTACTCAGACTTTAGATTTTTTGATTTAGACCCTTACAAATGATTCATAATTACAATAAATATAATGAAATGTGGGAACACAGATCCACAGATAAGGGAGCTATTCTAATAGCTGAAAAACTAAAATACAATCATAGTAAATAAATACAACAATCTGCCCCTGAAAATAAGGGACAACATTGCATTTGACCACTTGGAGATTTTTTTGTTATGTTGTATGAAAGAAAATAAGGCAAATACGATGAAACTGATTTCCTATTTTCTTCAGCATTTTGTAACAATCTTAGTTTTTAAATAACTCATGGCCTTTAGTATCACTTTTCTTTCACTATCTTTCTGGAAAGCTGACCTTTTTTTAAATAACATACCTTTGAAATGAAACTCTTCCTTTAGTGAAAGAGAAAAAATAGTAAATAGGAAGAGGAGAGAAACACGAACCCCGTTACAAATGTAATTGGAGTGAGTTAGAGGATATCATATTAATATAACAATCGGCGTTGTCACGTCGGTCGAGCCGGAGTAGAGGTTGGGTGACCACACAAGATTACGATGCGATTGGGGTAAGCCCGATGGGGGATATAACTATAGTGCAGGAAAATCATATAAAGGGGTGGAATGATTTTTATTGTGAGACGGAGGGCTAAAGGTGGGACCCACATAATCGCAATTGCAATCGGGCTCGGGAGTGGGGCGGAGTGATTTATATGAAATCACCGATGCGATTGGGGGAGGTCTTTCATAAAAATGAAATGAAACCAAAATTCACTTTTAACAAAGGGGAATGCACTTTATAATGCATGGGCGGAAATACTGTATGGTGGGCCTGGGTTCAATCGCAATCGCAACATCGGAGGGGAGTAGAGTGCAACACATATGGGAAATGCCGATTGTGGTGGCTCGATAAGCTGTGGGCCGTCCGATCGGCGGGGAAGATCGACGGTCGAGAGGTCAATCGGAGGTTTTCCATTAGGGGAGCGGATCGGGAGATCAGAAGAAGAGTTGAGATCAGGTAATCGGAGGGAGGGGTGCGATCGGAGGAGGGGCGCAAAACTTGCGATGTGATCAATCGCATCGGAGATATTTGCAATTGGAGTGATCGGGGCACTTCAAATAAACGTTTCGATTTCAATGGGAAGTGGGGGGTTTATAACATAAAAATTTATTATAAAGTTTTATTATGAAGCATGGTGGGGAAGTGGTTGGGAACGGGCGGGGTTATATATATATATTCGAACCTTTGAAATATTTATCATAAGGTTTCAACGGGAATGGAGGGGAAGTGGTTTAGCATAATAGCATTTGTATTTAAAGATTTATAATGTGATTTTATAATCAGAAAGGGGGAAAAGGGATTTTATTAAAGAAATATAAAATTTTAATAAAACAAAGTTTAAGGAAAAATGGGAAATAGGGGATATATGAGGATATAAGGACTTTTACTTCACTTAAGCATAAATTTCAATCCAGAATTCAGTTTTGAGAGTGTAGTATACCGTTGGAAAGCTCTTTATGGGTTCTTTCTTATGGATCTACTTGGAGGATGATTTGGCACTGAACATGCTACAAAAAACTCTTCTGAAGGCAGGGACACCACTTTGTGGAGAAAACAGCTTCTGAATTGCGACTTTGAGTTTATTGACTTCCTCATGACCTTGCTGATATTATTGACATTTGACTCATTAATTTGACCATGGTGAGACCCTAGAAACTAATGAGACCCATCATATGACCTACTGACATGATTTGAGAGTGAAAGTGACTCATGACTGAAGACCATAGAGAGGAGAATCAGCAAGTACCTCATGAGGGAAAACTGATAAAAAATTACTACCATCAATGAATCCATGACTTAGTGGAATGGTGAAATTGATTATTATGGGACTCCTAATATGCAAATGCAAAAGAGCAGTTTTGATCACTGATGGTAGTATGACTAGAATGACACTAACAGACACCATGTCCTTGTCTTTCATTTCATCTAATACAATGCCTTGCCCAGTAGCTTTAATGTATGCACTGAGAGCCAGACGAAGCAGCTCAAGTGCACTCACCCTTTTAAAAAGAGAGTACATGCGCTGAAGGTCTGGAATGCAATTAGCATCCATGAGCAAAGTAAATCCCTCGGGAAATCATGATTTGGATACCCTGTTAAATACATATGAACCAACATATTTCTTAATTTAGAGATGGGATTTGACTCCATTAGTAATAAAGAATGGGCTTCTATATCGATTTATTTCCACATAGAAGAGACCATAATGATTAATTACATAGAACATCCAATCAAAAAATATGGGAATTTGAACAATTAACATGAATGAATATCAGATAACTCAATGGAAAGATCCGCATTCCCAATCTCCATCAATTTTTCCAAAAAATACATGTGATTTGAATGGTAAGGGTATTGTCATCATCATTGTTTCTTTAGGTGAGACATTTCCCAACATGCAAATTGTATTTGGCACCTTCACACCTGTACTTATGGACATACTCCCTTTATAAATGCAAACTCTTTAATTTTCCCAGAATGAAAAATAAGAACAAAATCTCAACTGAGGGGTTTACACCAATCATGCAACCATTTTCAAGAACCTATTTGATTTTTCTTGGAAATGCATGAAATGAAATGGATCAGAAAAAGTCAATTTTCTATAAACACAGTACACATGAAAATAGAAACACTGAGGTGCACCCACTTTGATCAAAATAATATTATACATATTTTCTAGTGCATCAATAGAATAACACAACTCTCACATAGTACATAAAGCTTCCATAGAAAATGTTACCACATAACCATGACACACTGTGGCATGAAAAACTACATTTTCTATTTCCATTTCAAGTGCATTCAGCTTTGTAAAGACTTCGACCTGAAAAGGGTCACCATCAGAACAATGCCTGCAGGAAAATTACATAGATATGGTAAGAAATGCATAGTTTTGTTTTACTGCTCCAGTGAATAAATCTGTGAATTTGATCAATAATGGATGCAGTAATCTGTTAATATCTGTGAATATACAAGGATTTCAAAGAAATGAAGGCCAAAACAGGGGACATGGAGCCTAATTCCAAAGAATTTTTTGAATTTTCAGAAGCTGCAGGTCAAGAACAGGGTAAAAGACTCATTGATAAGCTTCAAGAAGGATCCAGGAACTATAAGAAAAAGCAAGGGAAAAGGATAGGGTTATAGTTTATCCACAATACCATGATTGATTTGGGGAGTTAGAGAAGATTTTTGAGATTCTGTGTCAGTTTTGTGCCAAATAAGGTTCCTTTATTGACCTTATTCTTAATTCCTGGGACAAACATCTTTATGGTTGGTTTGCATATGAGAAGCTAAGGAACCTCTTTCTTCTTCCCTGTAGTTATATCCCTTCCTAGATTTCATTCTTACCTTTGTAAGTAATTCTAGATAAGCAAGTAATTCTTAATGTATGAATGCTAGCTATTGTAACAAATATACTTGAATATCATCTTCTATGTAGTAGCCATCATTGAAAGACGTTATTGGAAGCCAAATAAATACTCTTGATAGATTCTCTTTCCTTTTACAAGTAATTTATCCTCTATGCTCTATGTCTGTAATCCAAAAGTCTATATCCTAATTTGAGACAATGGTCTGAAGCATCTTTCCAAAAAATCTATAGGTTGAATCCTAAAGGAATCTAGGACCAAGACTGAAAGAATAAATCCTACATCTCTTTGAAGATAATCTCTCGACTAAGTTATAGAAACAAACACTTATGATGACACCAAACAGTTACATGTGACTATACATGACATTCGATACAATATTCTTTGTGATTTATGGAAGAAGATGAAAGAATATCCAATGAAGTTTGAAACCTCTTAACCATCTATTATAACTCGCTCTTGCTTAAGGTTGAAGGTCAAGTTTATGATAATCATCTTTACAAAAGGATAAATATTTTATGGGCACATGAAGTGATGCCTGGGCTACCTACTCAACCCATAATTTCTTGTTTCTGTGCATATAAAAGAAATGCACTTCACATTTAGCCCAAATAATTTTAAATCTGGGCAACCATTAACACTGTGGAGGCTCATATCCTTTTAAGCCTATGGTTATTAAACCATACAATACACCCTCTTTCGCTTTTTAATTCAACTGTTTGAATTTCACATAAACCCAATTATAAAATTCCTTTCAACCCAATGTTAACTTTATAAGCACCCAATATATTATATGCTCAAAGTCACCTTTTTCATATAACCATGATAATGCCCAACATACAATTTCGCTCCATACAAGGTTCGGCGGACATAATATATATATCAATGCTTAAATTAATATTCGTCCTTGGGTTAAAACCTCGCATATCATAATACCTCTCTTTATGGTTTGAACCCCTTGGAGTTTATATCCAATCTTTACACAATGCATACAATGAATGTTTGCAATTGTATTCAATTAACCCTTAAAGCTCCACCTTTCCTTAAAACACTTAACTATTGTTTTAAACCCCCTTTCGGAATATTGCATCAAAGGATAATAACCCAAAGTTCAAACCTCCTTTTACTCCCTTGACTATGACATTACCCTTGAATCATATTAGCCCCTTTCAGCCTTCAAAATAACACAATAGCCCGACTCCTTTAATAAGAATCGAACTTCATACTTATAACGTTAATACCCATTAATTCTAACAACGTGACATTCTATTACATATTGTATTCCATGGGGCCCATGCATCCATTATCCAACTTTTCCGAATTAAATAAATATTTAATATTATTGAAACCACCTATTAATACCTTAATTTATATGTCGTGCAACTTGCCGCCCGATTACCATTGGATCTACTACCTAGCAGATCGGACGGACTTCATCAAATCACGTTTTTTTCCTCACTGAACTTTAGCGCTCCATAAAAATGTGATATGGGTGGTATTTAGGAGGTGACGTGTCCAAATATTGTTGGATCACATTGGTAAAGGCAAAAACTACCTTTGGCCCAGATGCCATGTGAAACCCATGTTATTGCCTCCTGAAACCACTTCTCCTACTCTGGTAATTAAACAGTGGTTAACTCGGGTCTCACTGCATTTTTAATATAATTCTTCGACTTAAATCCTCCCTTTAACGCTGTGGTTGAGTCTCAATAATATCGCCTCACTAACGACAATACAACACCATTGCCTCTAACTGTGATCGCTTAAATAGACAGGGGTTCTATCGCTATTCTTCGAATAGACAAAGCATATCCTACTATGCTCACGAAACAGAATCGACTCTTTCACACAGGGTATATTCATTCAAATTACACACCGAGGATGTGATTTCGCTCTCCTAACAGAGCCACTATTCCCTTCTGCAAACTTCCATACAGGGAAATCACATTCGATTCACTCGTAGAGAATATGAAATTCAAAGGCAAGCAGAGAATAATACACAGAGCTTATTCTTCCTAATCATACATAGAGGTTTCCTAATCGAAGGAATGAGTCCTTCAAGATATTTTCAATAACATACCCAAATATCAATAAGTCCACAGTTTTATTGAACACAGAGAGAAAAATCTCTTGACTTACTCTTCTACTGACAAAATCCCCAAATTACAGAGCCTATTCACACAATTTTCGGTCAACCAAAGCATACAAATTTCTAAATACATTCTTATAATAAATTCAAATTACATAACCTTCCCCGGTCCTGGCCTGATCTTTAGGTTGAATTTTGAGAAGTTGTAGGTCAAGAACAGGGTAAAAGACTCATTGATAAGCTTCAAGAAGGATCCAGGAACTATAAGACAAAGCAAGGGAAAATGATAGGGTTATAGTTTATCCACAATACCATGATTGATTTGGGGAGCTAGAGAAGATTTTCGATATTCTGTGTTAGTTTTGGGCCAAATAAGGTTCCTTTATTGACCTTATTCTTAAGTCCCGGGATGAACATCTTTATGGTTGGTTTGCATATGAGAAGCTAAGGAACCTCTTGCTTCTTCCCTGCAGTTATATCCCTTCCTAGATGTCATCCTTACCTGTGTAAGTAATTCTAGCTAAGTAAGTAATTCTTACTTGTGTAAGTAATTCTTAATGTATGAATGCTAGCTATTGTAACAAATAGACTTGAAGATCATCTTCTTTATAGTAGCCATCATTGAAAGACATTATTGGAAGCCAAATCAATACTCTTGATAGATTCTCTTTCCTTTTACTACTCTACACAGCTTTTGAATTACTTACCTGTGTAAGTAATTCTTAATGTATGAATGCTATATATTGTAACAAATAGACTTGAAGATCATCTTCTCTGTAGTAGCCATCATTGAAAGACGTTATTGGAAGCAAAATCAATACTCTTGATAGATTCTCTTTCCTCCTACTACTCTGCACAGCTCTTGAAATTTGAACCCCCACACTATCTTTCAAGCTTACATTTATACACAGTGAGGACCTGAATCGATTCAGGTTCCTTTACAACTCGACAGACTCTTGAAATTCTCGAAAATCCTAAATTTAGCCTAATTCTCTAAAATAACTAAAACTGCCTATCTCTTCACATTTCTAACTAATCATTTCTCTCATGTTCTCTGTAGTTAGAGAACATTTAAAATTCCTCACTTTTTATTCAAAAATACTAATAATTACATGAGAAATTAAAATCATGAGACCCCCTATGTCTACTTAGGTACAAAGAAATTTTTGAGCCTAATGTCCCTGCATCATGAAGGTAGAAAATGAAGCAGAACAGAATTTGGAAGAGTACCGTATATATGTGACATGTGATCTGAAGTATCAAAGATCATATGAAAATAAATTTGCTGAAGCATCTAATCTCAACAGATTAGGAGAATTGTTTACAATAAAAAAATACAAGAAGCATTCACGATAGATCTGAACCTATGACTTGTTTGGTGACATATGAATCTTTTTGGCATTATAGTATACTGAATTTTTGTGACACTCTGACATACAAGGTTTGAAATATTTGTGGCATTATGGCTATGTGGTACTTGAGTTCTATGACATATCTCTCTCTTTATATGATTCTTTGTGGCCTGATTCATTGTGCTAAAATGAATTTCAAAAGGTACATAATGATGCAAATTTTAGAGACACCTTTTCAATAACACAGAAGTAGCCCTCGCTCATGTAAAACCCTATTATTTGAAGATACATGAAGAATGAAGTATTGTGCGAAGGTTTGAAGTATACTCTTTCTCCAAGTTCCATAACCCTAAATTTGTACTCAATGCATCACCATCTCAGATCTAGATCTAGACCAAGAAATAGAACTAGTTCTAGTTCTCCGAGAGTTTGTTCTTACTCTTTACATTATGAATCTGGAGTAGCAACACTAGTCACAGGGTTAGAAATAATTTTATCCAAGGAACCAGGCTCTGCCAAAATAAATTGTGGCTCAAACAGGTAGCATGCATCATTATAGTATCATTACAAAAACTTCATAACATCCAAGGCTACAGAGCCAAATGATGTATCATGAGGTATTAGGAAGTTCCAAACAAAACCAGACTAGATAACTGTGAAAAATGTGAAAACAGATATGGACACAGCCATATTAAAACAGAGAAAAAAATATATAGTTACAGGACGTGAAAAGTAGTAAGCATCACCACCTAGAAAGTCACAAAACACCAGCAAAAAAAAAAAAGAGTTGTACCAGTGCTTCCCAAAAAGAACAAGAAAATAGTATGTGAGGTTAATGGCCATAAGAGACAGACCCTATTATGGAAAAATGAACACCACTAGCTGCCCCTTGCCCATTCAACCTGTGAAGCTAATAGTGCATGATACCAAAACTAATATTTAGGCCTCTCTTCGACAAGCTGTCAGAAACGGTATTTTTTTCTCTGTAAACATGTCAAAAGGTTTCCATAAATGAGTTCTTTAGAAATTCAATCCTCTGCATAGTTCCCAAATTATTTCCTCTATACAGCGTCTTTTTACTGGTGTTTACAATTGATTTTCAATATAAGAATGTGTATTTACTATTTACTATTAACTAAAACTCTGACAGTTTGTGTTCCCATTAGATATTCCTTCTGAAAGGCACTCAGGAGTCAACAGCATGCGAGCATACATAATTTTTAAACACATAATCAAAAAATATGAAGGTGTGTCAGATTTCATGACTGAACGTCAGAGAGTTTGGAAGATTCAAATGGATGACCCTCACATAAATCTAGCACACCTCAAGATGAAGCCCTAGCATTCTCGTTGTAAGAGGAGGGTCCTGAAGTGGAACATAGAGTCTTGAAGGGTACACTGTGGAACTCTATTCAAAGACTCAAATTGAATTTAAAAAATATTCTTCTTTTGTTTATTCCAAATCTTCTGAAGAAGGAGATATTAAAGATATAAAAAATCCATTGGACGTAATAGGCCCAATAGTAAATAAAAAACTGATTATTCCACATAATATAATGGTCTCTCAAAATTCAAATGATCTAGCTGTTGCATGATATGCACCCCTAAGATTTATTGCAAATCCACATGAAATTCCCCAAGGATACTGACAGCAATAAATTGAATCCAGGCACTAAGGAGAGCTGGTCTCTCTTTTCCTAGTCTTTTTCATTAACTAAGGGAGCTTTCTTTAACTTCTTCTTTCAGATTCATTAATCAAATTTGTGGAATTTGATAAATGAATTTCTATGGTCTAATGATACATAGTTTTTCAAATACCAAGACCTTTGGTAATTTAAATAAAATACCTGAACCTATATTTCTTCTTAATATAACCCTTGGTCCCTTAATAGAGTGGTTTAATATATGACTTGAACCCACTTCATCATATGGTATTAAAATATACACGCGGACGCTTCACCTTCTAAACAACTCTATAAGGTTTATATGCAATATAATGAACCACAGTTATAACTTCCGACGCAACTTCCCTTTGGAAAGTACCTAAGATTCAACCTTAGGGTAATAAAATGTATTAAAACCCGACACCAATGTAACCCAACGCCCATCTCTTTCGACCCTAACTCTAAACCTTATAACAAAGGTTAGAACAACTTTAGCTTATATCATTACTAACCCGATTGCACTACCAACACAACATTTTTCAGATATATTGCGCCCACGGGCACACACTTCAACGTGAAATTGAATGGTTTTCAACACAAAACAAATGGACCATACCTTATTTATCTCTCGTGCAACTTGTTGTGCGATTACCGTTCGATCGACCAGCCTCCAGATCAAACGACTTTCAACAATATCGCATTTTTTTGCTCGCCTGACTTTAGCGCTCCAAAATAACGCGAAATGGGTAGTTTAGGATGAGTGACGTGGCACGATAATATTGGATCAGGATTTTTTTAGTGGGTTTGCCTTCACCCAAAAGCAGTGCGAAATAAGTTGTTTTGGCTTCAGGAAACCACTTCTGGAATTTTCACAGTAACTAACCGGTTCCTTACTATGGTTAACACCATTCTTCGACTTAATTCCTCACTCATTTACTCTGGAGTTAAGCCTCAAACAATATCGCTCAACTAACAATAAGACAAGGTCAATTACTCCAATGGCCATGGTTATTGTTTCGATAGAGACACAATATTCGTCGGCAACCAGAGGATGATAATGGTTTCACTCCTCGACAGAATCCTATTCGGCCCTCTCCAAAACAAAATGAACACATTCAATTCGATCACCAAGACATAACATTGAAGATAGGCAGAGAAGATATGGGAATTTTACATAGTGTTACCCACATTTTCCACAGAAAAAGACCTTTGGAATCACACAGAGACTGGGTATTTTCCTAATATCAATTGAATGCACAGAATTTACAAACGAAGGAATGAATCCTTCGAGAGATTGCCAATAACACACCAATATCCACAATTACTCAGTTTTATTCAAATAGGTACTCAATGAGCCTGAAAATACTTCAATAAAGACAATGCTTCTCAGTTCTGTAACTCACTACCAAATCCCCCCTTTTCAAAGTATTTGGGGTTAGAATTTATAATCAATTACATGACTGTTCGGTTCCTTTAAGGACCGTTTTATTCCTTTAACATAAAATACTAATTACATAATATTCTAACAGTGGAAACTAAACAAATGGACATAAACCAAAACTATTCGACTTCTACGGTTACTGATCTGACCCTAACTATTCTAAATGCAACAGACAACTAAGGTATTGACACCTTGCTGCTACATTCTGAGTGATTTTGAACCCTTCTAGCCACAACATGTGGACAATCCTCCTACATTGCTGGCTAGTGTCTAATGCCCCTGCATCAGATACTTTAAAAAATTTCCAAGATACAATGGAGAAGATTAAAAAAAAACAATAGAAGGGCTTTCATATGGTTACACGAAACCCTTATATTTATGGAGCAATCCAAGTGTAGTTCAATAGCCAGCTCATAATAATTTTATCTATCCATCACATACACGAGATAGCTAAAATGAAACTTCCAACAACTCTTTGTTTTGCATAGATAATTGAATCTTTTGGGGAAATATTGTTATCGGTGCCCCGTCTTGTGCATATACTGCTCGAATTGATGCACAAGATTTGTTAAGCTCCAATTCTAATGGTTTAAGATGTACATTTGGGTCTCATACCACTTTTAAATTCTACCATAGTGCATACATGAGGCAATGTTAAGCTATTAGTACATCTCATTTTTTGGGGTTAATTAGTATACAAGACTTTTATAAATGAATATCAGTTGGTCCCTTACTTGAATAAACCTAAACAAAACGAGAACTCTATCCAGTGTATTCTCCAACTCCTCCTCTGAAGTACCTTTGTTACCAGTTCGAAGTTTCTCATCAAGAAATTTGGCAATAAGTTTTGCTGGTCAATTCTACAGACAAAGGCCATAATTCAAATAAATGAAAAAACAATATATATAATATTATGAATGCAATTGTCTTCCTAAAAACATTCTTTCATTACTTACTTTTAGTTGTTTTGTCATTAATCCTTTCAAACTTTTTGTCTCACTTAATTTGATAATCAATAGCACAAATTCAATCAACAATATGTATAAACAGAAAGAAAATGAGCATAAACATATATTAACTAACCTATATAATTAAATCTTTATAAACAAAAATAAAATGAGCATAAACATATAGTAATTACCCTGTCTTAGATTTATCAGATGCTCAGAGGCATCCTTGATAGTATTAGAAAAGGCCTCATTCTTCAAAAAAATTTCTTCCCATATTGTATCAAGTCGTGCTTTCAAGTCTAGAAGTGATGACACTATTAGCACCTGAATTGGACCCCAGGCTGAAAAGGCAAAATAGGGTAACAAACTAAACCATGCTCAGCCTTGTAGCTAGCCCTACAAGGACAGGATAGGGCTCTCTCTGTGAAAGCATATCCAATAAAGTGCAATAATGATCTGATATTAGGCTAGATGAAATGATAGGGATAAAGGTTTAATAAAAATGAATGAATGAATTTTCAGGGATGTGTGCGACAAAAAACAGGACAGTTGAAACCGGGAATTAAATCAGGACACAGGGTATTTCATGGGGCAAGATAGGCAGGAAAATTAGTAGTTAAAATTTAATGAGGATGGGATGGAAAGACTAGCGAGGAGTTGAAAAGGGCACAGTAAATGGATCCTTTTCAAACAAAAGAAAAACAAAGAGCATGAATGATTTCCCAAGGCAGAGCATATAAAAATGGATTCTACCTTTCTGTCTTGAAAGCACTCAAAAGGAAATGTTTATGAATGAGAAGTGAAACATAACAATTTACACATGAAACAAAGGAAGAAACAAGTGCTAAATCTCATACCACATGGATCCCACAAATCAGAGATGCGTCTCTTATTAATCCCTGTCAAACTGTACAATGAAGCACAAGATTTTCTTCCACACTATTCCCCTACTTCTGAGTTACTCAGACTTCAGATTTTTTGATTCAGACCCTTACAAATGATTCATAATTACAATAAATATAATGAAATGTGGGAACACAGATCCACAGATAAGGGAGCTATTCTAATAGCTGAAAAACTAAAATACAATCATAGTAAATAAATACAACAATCTGCCCCTGAAAATAAGGGACAACATTGCATTTGACCACTTGGAGATTTTTTTGTTATGTTGTATGAAAGAAAATAGGTAACCCGATGAACAGATTTCCTATTTTGCTACTGTTGTAACAATCTTTGTTTTTAAATAATCTCTCGGCCCTTTGACTGTCACTTTTCTTTCCACTATCTTTCTGGAGAGAACTGACCTTTTTTTAAATAACATGCCTTTCAAATGAAACTCTTCCTTTAGTGAAGGGAAAAATAGTAAATAGGAAGGAAGGGAGAGGAAACAAGACCTGCATTACAATTGCAATTGGAGTGAGTTGGGCGAAGGGATATCATATTAATAAAACAGTCGTAATATAACAATCGGCGGTGCCATCGCAATCGAGAGTCGGAGGCCAGGTAAATTTGGAGCAGGCCACACAAAGTTCCGATGCGATTGGGGTAAGCCCGATGGGGGATATAACTATAGTGCAGGAAAATCATATAAAGGGGTGGAATGATTTTTATTGTGAGACGGAGGGCTAAAGGTGGGACCCACATAATCGCAATTGCAATCGGGCTCGGGAGTGGGGCGGAGTGATTTATATGAAATCACCGATGCGATTGGGGGAGGTCTTTCATAAAAATGAAATGAAACCAAAATTCGCTTTTAACAAAGGGGAAGGCCCTTTATAATGCGTGGGCGGAAATACTGTATGGTGGGCCTGGGTTCAATCGCAATCGCAACATCGGAGGGGAGCAGAGTGCAACACATATGGGCAATGCCGATTGTGGTGGCTCGATAAGCTGTGGGCCGTCCGATCGGCGGGGAAGATCGACGGTCGAGAGGTCAATCGGAGGTTTGCCATTAGGGGAGCGGATCGGGAGATTAGAAGAAGAGTTGAGATCGGGTAATCGGAGGGAGGGGTGCGATCGGAGGAGGGGCGCAAAACTTGCGATGTGATCAATCGCATCGGAGATATTTGCAATTGGAGTGATCGGGGCACTTCAAATAAACGTTGCGATTGCGATGGGAAGTGGGGGGTTTATAACATAAAAATTTATTATAAAGTTTTATTATGAAGCATGGTGGGGAAGTCGATGGGAACGGGCGGGGTTATATATATATATTCGAACCTTTGAAATATTTATCATAAGGTTTCAAGGGGAATGGAGGGGAAGTGGTTTAGCATAATAGCATTTGTATTTAAAGATTTGTAATGTGATTTTATAATCGGAAAGGGGGAAAAGGGATTTTATTAAAGAAATATAAAATTTTAATAAAGCAAAGTTTAAGGAAAAATGGGAAATAGGGGATATATGAGGATATAAGGACTTTTACTTCATTTAAGCATAAATTTCAATCCAGAATTCAGTTTTGAGAGTGTAGTATACCGTTGGAAAGCTCTTTATGGGTTTTTTCTTATGGATCTGCTTGGAGGATGATTTGGCATTGAACATGCTACAGAAAACTCTTCTGAAGGCAGGGACACCACTCTGTGGAGAAAACAGCTTCTGAATTGCGACTTTGAGTTTATTGACTTCCTCATGACCTTGCTGATATTATTGACATGTGACTCATTAATTTGACCATGGTGAGACCCTAGAAACTAATGAGACCCATCCTATGACCTACTGACATGATTTGAGAGTGAAAGTGACTCATGACTGAAGACCATAGAGAGGAGAATCACCAAGTACCTCATGAGGGAAAACTGATAAAAAATTACTACCATCAATGAATCCATGACCTAGCGGAATGGTGAAATTGATTATTATGGGACTCCTAATATGCAAATGCAAAGGAGCAGTTTTGATCACTGATGGTAGTATGACTAGAATGACACTAACAGACACCATGTCCTTGTCTTTCATTTCATCTAATACAATGCCTTGCCCAGTAGCTTTAATGTATGCACTGAGAGCCAGACGAAGCAGCTCAAGTGCACTCACCCTTTTAAAAAGAGAGTACATGCGCTGAAGGTCTGGAATGCAATTAGCATCCATGAGCAAAGTAAATCCCTGGGGAAATCATGATTTGGATACCCTGTTAAATACATATGATCCAACATATTTCTTAATTTAGAGATGGGATTTGACTCCATTAGTAATAAAGAATGGGCTTCTATATCAATTTCTTTCCACATAGAAGAGACCATAATGATTAATTACATAGAACATCCAATCAAAAAATATGGGAATTTGAACAATTAACATGAATGAATATCAGATAACTCAATGGAAAGATCCGCATTCCCAATCTCCATCAATTTTTCCAAAAAATACATGTGATTTGAATGGTAAGGGTATTGATGTCATCATTGTTTCTTTAGGTGAGACATTTCCCAACATGCAAATTGTATTTGGCACCTTCACACCTGTACTTATGGACATACTCCCTTTATAAATGCAAACTCTTTAATTTTCCCATAATGAAAAATAAGAACAAAATCTCAACTGAGGGGTTTACACCAATCATGTAACCATTTTCAAGAACATGTTTGATTTTTCCTAGAAACGTGTGAAATGAAATGGAGCAGCAAAATTCAGTTTTCTATAAACACAGTACACAAGAAAATAGAAACACTAAGGTGCATCCACTTTCATCAAAATAATATTATACATATTTTCTAGTGCATCAGTAGAATAACACAACTCTCGCATAGTACATAAAGCTTCCATAGAAAATGTTTCCACATAACCATGACACACTGTGGCATGACAAACTACATTTTCTATTTCCATTTCAAGTGCATTCAGCTTTGTAAATACTTCGACCCAAAAAGGGTCACCATCAGAACAATGCCTGCAAGAAAATTACATAAATATGGTAAGAAATGCATAGTTTTGTTTCACTACTCCAGTGAATAAATCTGTGAATTTGATCAATAATGGAAGCAGTAATCTATGAATATTTGTGAATATACAAGGATTTCAAAGAAATGAAGGCCAAAACAGGGGACATGGAGCCAAATTACAAAGAATTTTTTGAATTTTCAGAAGTTGTAGGTCAAGAACAGGGTAAAAGACTCATTGATAAGCTTCAAGAAGGATCCAGGAACTATAGTACAAAGCAAGGGAAAAGGATAGGGTTATATTTTATCCACAATACCTGATTGATTTGGGGAGCTAGAGAAGATTTTCGAGATTCTGTGTCAGTTTTGTGCCAAATAAGGTTCCTTTATTGACCTTATTCTTAAGTCCTAGGATGAACATATTTACGGTTGGTTTTCATATGAGAAGCTAAGGAACCTCTTGCTTCTTCCCTGCAGTTATATCCCTTCCTAGATGTCATTCTTAACTTTGTAAGTAATTCTAGCTAAGTAAGTAATTCTTACCTATGTAAGTAATTCTTAATGTATGAATGCTAGCTATTGTAACAAATATACTTGAATATCGTATTCTCTGTAGTAGCCATCATTGAAAGACATTATTGGAAGCCAAATCAATACTCTTGATAGATTCTCTTTCCTTTTACAAGTAATTTATCCTCTGTGCTCTATGTCTGCAATCCAAAATTTTATATCCTAATTTGAGACTATGGTCTGAAGCATCTTTCCAAAAGTTCTACAAGTTGAATCCTAAAGGAATCTATGACCGAGACTAAAAGAATAAATCCTACATCTCTTTGAAGCTAATCTCTCGACCAAGTTACAGAAACAAGCACTTATGATGATACCAAACAGTTACATGTGACTATACATGACATTCGATGCAATATTCTTTGTGATTTATGGAAGAAGATGAAAGAATATCCAATGAAATTTGAAACCTCTTAACCATCTATTATAACTCGCTCTTGCTTAAGGTTGAAGGTCAAGTTTATGATAATCATATTTACAAAAGGATAAATATTTTATGGGAAAATGAAGTGATGCCCGGGCTACCTGCTCAACCCACAATTTCTTGTCTCTGTGCATATAAAAGAACTGCACTTCACATTTAGCCCAAATAATTTTAAATCTGGGCAACCATTAACACTGTGGAGGCTCATATCCTTTTAAGCCTATGGTTATTAAACCATTCGCTTTTTAATTCAACTGTTTGAATTTCACATAAACCCGATTATAAGCTTCCTTTCAACCCAACATTAACATTATAAGCGCCCAATATATTATATGCTCAGTCACCTTTTCCATATAACCATGATAATGCCCAGCATACAATTTCGCTCCATACAAGGTTCGGCAGACATAATATATATATCAATGCTTAAATTAATATTCGTCCTTGGGTTAAAACCTCGCATATCATAATACCTCTCTTTATGGTTTGAACCCCTTGGATTTTATATCCAATCTTTACACAACGCATACAATGAATGTTTGCAATTGTATTCAATTAACCCTTAAAGCTCCACCTTTCCTTAAAACACTTAACTATTGTTTTAAACCCCCTTTCGGAATATTGCATCAAAGGATAATAACCCAAAGTTCAAACCTCCTTTTACTCCCTTGACTATGACATTACCCTTGAATCATATTAGTCCCTTTCAGCCTTCAAAATAACACAATAGCCCGACTCCTTTAATAAGAATCGAACTTCATACTTATAACGTTAATACCCATTAATTCTAACAACGTGACATTCTATTACATATTGTATTCCATGGGGCCCATGCATCCATTATCCAACTTTTCCGAATTGAATAAATATTTAATATTATTGAATCCACCTATTCATACCTTAATTTATATGTCGTGCAACTTGCCGCCCGATTACCATTGGATCTACTACCTAGCAGATCGGACGGACTTCATCAAATCACGTTTTTTTCCTCACTGAACTTTAGCGCTCCATAAAAATGTGATATGGGTGGTATTTAGGAGGTGACGTGTCCAAATATTTTTGGATCACGTTGGTAAAGGCAAAAACTGCCTTTGGCCCAGATGCCATGTGAAACCCATGTTATTGCCTCCTGAAACCACTTCTCCTACTCTGGTAATTAAACAGTGGTTAACTCGGGTCTCACTGCATTTTTAATATAATTCTTCGACTTAACTCCTCCCTTTAACGCTGTGGTTGAGTCTCAATAATATCGCCTCACTAACGACAATAAAACATCATTTCCTCTAACTATGATCGCTTAAATAGACAGGGGTTATATCGCTATTCTTCGAATAGACAAAGCATATCCTACTATGCTCACGAAACAGAATCGACTCTTTCACACAGGGTATATTCATTCAAATTACACACCGAGGATGTGATTTCGCTCTCCTAACAGAGCCACTATTCCCTTCTGCAAACTTCCATACAGGGAAATCACATTCGATTCACTCGTAGAGAATATGAAATTCAAAGGCAAGCAGAGAATAATACACAGAGCTTATTCTTCCTAATCATACATAGAGGTTTCCTAATCGAAGGAATGAGTCCTTCAAGATATTTTCAATAACATACCCAAATATCAATAAGTCCACAGTTTTATTGAACACAGAGAGAAAAATCTCTTGACTTACTCTTCTACTGACAAAATCCCCAAATTACAGAGCCTATTCACACAATTTTCGGTCAACCAAAGCATACAAATTTCTAAATACATTCTTATAATAAATTCAAATTACATAACCTTCCCCGGTCCTGGCCTGATCTTTAGGTTGAATTTTGAGAAGTTGTAGGTCAAGAACAGGGTAAAAGACTCATTGATAAGCTTCAAGAAGGATCCAGGAACTATAAGACAAAGCAAGGGAAAATGATAGGGTTATAGTTTATCCACAATACCATGATTGATTTGGGGAGCTAGAGAAGATTTTCGATATTCTGTGTTAGTTTTGGGCCAAATAAGGTTCCTTTATTGACCTTATTCTTAAGTCCCGGGATGAACATCTTTATGGTTGGTTTGCATATGAGAAGCTAAGGAACCTCTTGCTTCTTCCCTGCAGTTATATCCCTTCCTAGATGTCATCCTTACCTGTGTAAGTAATTCTAGCTAAGTAAGTAATTCTTACTTGTGTAAGTAATTCTTAATGTATGAATGCTAGCTATTGTAACAAATAGACTTGAAGATCATCTTCTCTATAGTAGCCATCATTGAAAGACGTTATTGGAAGCCAAATCAATACTCTTGATAGATTCTCTTTCCTTTTACTACTCTACACAGCTTTTGAATTACTTACCTGTGTAAGTAATTCTTAATGTATGAATGCTATATATTGTAACAAATAGACTTGAAGATCATCTTCTCTGTAGTAGCCATCATTGAAAGACGTTATTGGAAGAAAAATCAATACTCTTGATAGATTCTCTTTCCTCCTACTACTCTACACAGCTCTTGAAATTTGAACCCCTACACTATCTTTCAAGCTTACATTTATACACAGTGAGGACCTGAATCGATTCAGGTTCCTTTACAACTCGACAAACTCTTGAAATTCTCGAAAATCTTAAATTTAGCCTAATTCTCTAAAATAACTAAAACTGCCTATCTCTTCACATTTCTAACTAATCATTTCTCTCATGTTCTCTGTAGTTAGAGAACATTTAAAATTCCTCACTTTTTATTCAAAAATACTAATAATTACATGATAAATTAAAATCATGAGACCCCCTATGTCTACTTAGGTACAAAGAAATTTTTGAGCCTAATGTCCCTGCATCATGAAGGTAGAAAATGAAGCAGAACAGAATTTGGAAGAGTACCGTATATATGTGACATGTGATCTGAAGTATCAAAGATCATATGAAAATAAATTTTTTGAAGCATCTAATCTCAACAGATTAGGAGAATTGTTTACAATAAAAAAATACAAGAAGCATTCACGATAGATCTGAACCTATGACTTGTTTGGTGACATATGAATCTTTTTGGCATTATAGTATACTGAATTTTTGTGACACTCTGACATACAAGGTTTGAAATCTTTGTGGCATTATGGCTATGTGGTACTTGAGTTCTATGACATATCTCTCTCTTTATATGATTCTTTGTGGCCTGATTCATTGTGCTAAAATGAATTTCAAAAGGTACATAATGATGCAAATTTTAGAGACACCTTTTCAATAACACAGAAGTAGCCCTCGCTCATGTAAAACCCTATTATTTGAAGATACATGAAGAACGAAGTATTGTGCGAAGGTTTGAAGTATACTCTTTCTCCAAGTTCCATAACCCTAAATTTGTACTCAATGCATCGCCATCTCAGATCTAGATCTAGACCAAGAAATAGAACTAGTTCTAGTTCTCCGAGAGTTTGTTCTTACTCTTTACATTATGAATCTGGAGTAGCAACACTAGTCACAGGGTTAGAAATAATTTTATCCAAGGAACCAGGCTCTGCCAAAATAAATTGTGGCTCAAACAGGTAGCATGCATCATTATAGTATCATTACAAAAACTTCATAACATCCAAGGCTACAGAGCCAAATGATGTATCATGAGGTATTAGGAAGTTCCAAACAAAACCAGACTAGATAACTGTGAAAAATGTGAAAACAGATATGGACACAGCCATATTAAAACAGAGAAAAAAATATATAGTTACAGGACGTGAAAAGTAGTAAGCATCACCACCTAGAAAGTCACAAAACACCAGCAAAAAAAAAAAAAGAGTTGTACCAGTGCTTCCCAAAAAGAACAAGAAAATAGTATGTGAGGTTAATGGCCATAAGAGACAGACCCTATTATGGAAAAATGAACACCACTAGCTGCCCCTTGCCCATTCAACCTGTGAAGCTGATAGTGCATGATACCGAAACTAATATTTAGGCCTCTCTTCGACAAGCTGTCAGAAACGGTATTTTTTTCTCTGTAAACATGTCAAAAGGTTTCCATAAATGAGTTCTTTAGAAATTCAATCCTCTGCATAGTTCCCAAATTATTTCCTCTATACAGCGTCTTTTTACTGGTGTTTACAATTGATTTTCAATATAAGAATGTGTATTTAGTATTTACTATTAACTAAAACTCCGATAGTTTGTGTTCCCATTAGATATTCCTTCTGAAAGGCACTCAGGAGTCAACAGCATGCGAACATACATAACTTTTAAACACATAATCAAAAAATATGAAGGTGTGTCAGATTTCATGACTGAACGTCAGAGAGTTTGGAAGATTCAAATGGATGACCCTCACATAAATCTAGCACACCTCAAGATGAAGCCCTAGCATTCTCGTTGTAAGAGGAGGGTCCTGAAGTGGAACATAGAGTCTTGAAGGGTACACTGTGGGACAAGCTACGTTGTAGAGGCCAGAGTGAAGTAATCATACCTGCGCTAAACTCAAATACATGAGTCACCAAGAAGTGCATCATGCCAATGGAGTTGTCCATAAAGCAGAACTGAATGGTGATCCTACACAAGATGCCAGCAAGATCTAGAGGATCTGATTTTTAGCATTTTAGAACACGATCTGATTTTTAACGTTTTAGATAGTTGTATTATACAGTGTAGCTGAGACATTAAAAGTATCAAATTTATGTGTGATTATAGATTGCATGATTAATTATATTATCTGGTTGCTCAAACTCAGTTAAGATTGAAACTTTGGGACTAAAATGAATACAATGTTTCTAGGACCAGAAATTAACCTTATAAATAATTTAGTTTCTGCCAGAGGTATATTTTTCCCAAGAACAAAAGAGATTTTAAATATGGTTGTAGAGGGCTTGGTTAGTTTATATGATCAATTTTACTGTATGTATCAGTACCAAGGCCCAAGAGGTAGAGTAGGAGGCTTCCATAGCCCCAATGTCATTGAAATTTCAAGACTAGGCAAGGTCCCGAATTGTTGCGCAACAGAAAATCATCTCTAACCATTCCATTCTACTCACCATGGACTATCATGGCTAGGAGGAGAAGTCCAAGTCTAAACCTTATTCCTTGGGGAAAATTAGGTCCATGTTATGTCTGCTCATTTTCATTTACAAATATAAATGCGCTACTGTCTTATAGCAAGGCCATTAGAGGTACTTACAAGCCACAATAAGGCCACAACTATCTCCAACAAGAACACATAAAGAAGAAGGCTTACAGGTGGGAGGAAGGGTGGATTTGAGTAGGGATAGGTGCCCTAACCAGGGCCGAGTTATTCAAAAAATACAAATCACATTTTAAGGAATTGGAAGAGAAGTTTGTGGAGAACAGATGTAGGATTGGGTTTGAGTCTTGTGATAGCATTATGTGCTTGATGGTGTGAGGGTCACCTTTGTATAAAAGACAAAAAAGGGAGGTTGATACAACAATAGTTAGAGGGATTGTTTGGAGGGTCATTAGGCATAGTGTAGGAGTGTTCCTTAGCAAGTAGCTCCTGGAATTGAATGTGCAGTAGCATAGGGGGTGTCTCCATAAGTAAGGGAAACGTTCATATTGCTCGTTGGTCCATAAGTGCGGTAGGGATAGTTGAGGAGAAACCTCACCCTAGGGTAGCGTTTTCTTCCTTTAAGTAGACAAAAAATAGAAGCATCCTGTGGGAGAAGTTGATACAATGATGAAGCAATGGAATAAGGGCTAGAAGAGTGCCCTAACTGGTCTTCTAGAAGCGCATAATTCAAGGAAAGAGGGCAAAAAAAGAGAGTTTCAGATTGCGTCTTGGATGATGGCTTGAAGGATGTCCTAGGATATGAATCCGGGGAAATGGGAAAATCCCCATCTATTGCGAAAGGGATTTCCCGTCCTGAAGAAAAAAATTATAATAGAAAAATCATGAAAAGAAAAGGCTCAAATTTTTCTTCCAAACTGGTGACATGGAACAAGGCCACATGGACCACTGTGATTGTTTGACATAACACATTAGAAGCATGATGTTAGCATCTAAAATATCTAGGACATGTGGCACTCCATGATAAAGACACATGGTGTGTGGATTTGAGTTTTTCAAGTGGTCAAGTGGGCCGAAAATAGGTGAAATGTGGCACCACTCAGAGATTGACATGTGCAAATTGGTATAAGTGGTAGAAAATTGGCATGGTCAAACAACGAGGTGATGCAAGAATGACATGAGGGAGAAAATATCAAAAAAACCCCAAATCTGGAGAACTAAAGCTCATCACCAACCTGAGATTGACAACTTTACATGATATCACCTATGAAATCGTAAATGGAGAAATCATAGTAAAAATAAAGTAACCTATGTAACAATTAATTTGGATTCATCCTGGGAGTGGTAAATGGAGAAATCATAGTGAACAATAGGAAACATGCAGAGTTGCTTACAATCAAATAGATGAAAAAAAACATACAAAAAACCTAGATAATAATCATGAACAAGCTTAATATTGAATTATGAACTGTAAAGGAACTTACAAAATGTGACATTACGAACCTGGTCAAGCGCACAAGCAAAAATATCCTGGACATGACCCTGGTTGACAAGTTGTATTGCTCATGATGCAAGGGATTTGTACCCACACTGCCAAGTAAATAAAAATCCATCATTATCTATACAATAAATACAAGTAATTGATGTAGTATTTTTTACTTTAAGATGCATTCTTATGACAATGTTAGAACATATGTTGAAAATGTCAAAACATACCTAAATAAGCTCCTCTTTGTTTCAAGATCAATTTATTGGAGTCGCATGAACTTGGAACAAGCCTCCCACGATCTGAAAGAGTAGCAACTAAGTCAACAGTGACTTTTTTATTGCTATGTTGGATCGAGGGAGTTTTGCTCCAAGATTAAATCGCTCCAATAAATTATTCTCTACTAAACAGGGCCAACCACATGAAGGTGGAAGCTCTTATGCCCACCCCCCCCCCCCCCTCACATCACTCTCAATTCCCCAATACCCAATCTATATTTCTTTTTTTCTTTTTTTTTCACAAGTTCAGTTGCTGGTTTATATTCAAAAGAAAAAAAAAAAAGAGGGAGACAGATCTCCAGTTTTACAAAATGGCATTGGTAAATGGAGGACCAACAACAGATGCAGTTGGTGTCAAATTCTACTTTACAACTTGCTTCCGTCGCTGTGAAGAAGGAGGAGGCTGTATAAACTCTGACAAACTGCAATAAAATAAAACAAATTTTACATTTCATATTTTAGTTTTGTAGGTGTGTCGCATTTGCCGCCCGTTGAGGTAGAGATAGCGCTGCTCAACTAATTCAAAAAGTATTTTGTTGAAAGTTCTTTGACTTGTCTTCAGAACCGCCTGTGTAGCTGATAAGGGTGAAAGCAAAGTTGCAAGAGGACAAAATCTGGGGCAGAGAGACCCTGTCTGGGCGAGCAGAGATGCAAAGTTCATGGAGCAGTGTCCAGGATGCGTCTGAGATTAGTAGAGTGAAGATAGGAAGAGATCAACTGGATTAAGTAAACATTCGTTTGAGCACGATATGTTGAGAACATAGAGGGCGCAGAACTTAATGGGTTTTGAAAGGGTGATCCAGAGAGTGTTAGATTTTGGTGCTGAAGAGATTACATCTGTGGGGGTCAACGCCATTGGACAGAAGGCAAAAGTTTGAATTTTCGAAGAGAAGCTGGGAAAAGGGCTTTGGATTCCACGAGAAGTGAACTACTGTGGGGTGGATCTGCTTAGGGAATAAGACCTGATCATGGCAAGAAAAAGTATTGGTCAGAGCCATTGCACCGGAGGTTACCAACAGAGTGAGAGCAATATTTATTTGCCAATTCATCAGCAGTTTTGTTAAGAGATCAAAGGACATGGTAAAAGAGATTTCCTTTCATCTATTGGTCCAGAGATTGGCATCGCTCAATAATTTGCTGCAGAATCATATTTTGGGCTTTTCTATTACTTATCATCAGAACAATGACAATGGCAAAGTCTCCAATTATTATAGCCTTGGTTATACCAAGTTTCTGAAGCTGGAGCAAACCTTGAAGGAGGGCGAAAGCTTCAGCCCTGTTGTTTGAAGCAGAGCCCAGACCCCATTCATATTCAGTTAACACATCTCCATTACCATTGCAAATAAATCCTCCAGCCCCAGCCATTTCTGGATTAGATTTGGAGGCTCCATCGAAAAAGAGATAATGGGTATTGCAGTTCCTGAGCCAACGAGCAAATTCTTCATCTTTCATCCTAATTTTCCAGCTACATCGGGAGATGTCTCTGCTATTGGGATTACTTCTATTTTTTTCTATGTTTCTTCTGTCCAGAATATTCCCTATGTAATTCCTTTCTTCGACATTTAGATCCAGCACCTTCAGATTCCCATGATATTTTGTGGACAGAGCTTCCAAGTTGAGGTTCCAAGCTTTGCTATAGAGTTTTCTAACATTAGTTTCTTTCCCTTTGAAGATCATTTTGTTTCTTGCCAGCCAGATGTTCCAGAGAAGGGCACAGGGCAAGGCACTCCAGACCCTTTGAGTTGTGTTGTTTGCTTTTTTTCCCCACGGGTAGCTTTTTTTCCATATGTGCAGCACTTCAGATATGCTAGTGCCAGGCGCCCAAGGGAGATTTTGACTCCGAAAAGCTTCCTTCCAGCAGGCTGATGCAAAAGGGCAGTCTATAAATAGATGTTGGCTTGTCTCTTCATCAATTTGGTAGTTTGGATAGTGAGATGGTCCATTTATTCCTCGCTTTCTGAGGTTCTCTGCGGTGAGGGCTTTCCCTCTTAAGAGGATCCATAAGAAGAATTTGATTTTTGGGAGAGTTTTTGCCTTCCAAACAAGTCTCCATTGTGCCCAAATTGTCATGGGATACTCGTTGATGCAGATCTAATGATAAGCAGCCTTAATAGTGTAGATTGTGCCTGAAGGATCCCATGGAAAGTCATCGGCAAGGTAGCGTTTGGAAGGTGCTATACCATGAAGATAAACTTTTAGGTTGTTGAGACTGATTTTTGTATCTGCTGGTATGTGAGGGAAAGTCCAACATTTCTAGGTTTGAGAGTGAGCTTCCCATTGAGAGATCTGGTCCAGAGTTTGAATCTCTGCACTGCTGAAAAGAGCTAGAATCTGCTGAATACCAGTCCTTCGACTTATGGGTTGTTGCCCCATTATTTTTTCTTCCCCAATTCTTATGTAGATGTCACCTTTGGGAACTTTGGAAGTGTTTTGTTCAATAAATGGTACAACTTTCTTACACATCCTCCAGATTTTTGAGCATGCTCTGTTAGGGAGCTCATGATCCAAAAGCTGGTACCTTGGGTAGCTGATATATTTGTTTTCAAGAACCGTTTTCCACCAAGCATTCCTGCCAGATATGAGTCTCCAAACCAGCTTGCCAGCAAAGGCAAGGTTTAGGAATTTAGATGATCTGATTCCCAGCCCTCCATACTCACATGGCTGAGTGACCTGCTTCCAACTAACCAAGTTGTATTTTTTTTCTCAGTTCTCCCTCCTTGCCAAAGAAAATGACGAAGTAGAGCATCCATTTTAAAATGAAAATTGGCAGGGGCTTGTAAGAGAGTAAAACAGTACAAGGGCAGGGAGGAGAGGCTTGCTTTAAGAATAATTATGTGCCCTGCAGGATTAAGCCAAGAGGTGCCCCAATGTTGTATCTTCCTTTTCTTCTTGTCGATAATAACTTCCCAGGCTATAGCTTTCAAGTTGCCGGCACTCACAGGCATGCCCAAATAAGTAAATTGCTCCCAATTCAGCTTACATGGAACCCTAAAAGTAACAGAAATCCTCTGGAGAACTTGTGCCGAAGTGTTCCACCCATAAATACAGCTCTTAAGATAATTTATCAGACCTCGAGAATAGCTCATGTATTTATCTAGGAGAGCTTTAAAGCGGCGGGCAATGATGTTTGAAGCTCCCCCCATTAGAAGAGTGTCGTCAGAAAACTAAGAGTGATTGATGTTCTTGACTCCATTATCAAATTTGATCCCGGTGATGAGGCCCATGCGACGATTGTAATCCAAGGCTCTACTAAAAGATTCAGCCATCAAAATAAAGAGATAAGGTGAGAGGGGGTAGCCTTGTCTAAGACCTCGAGAGGATTGGAAGGATGGTCCAGGTCTGCCATTAAGAAGAGGGGAGATCCAAGGTCCTATGATGTAGGCTTTGATAAGGCTAATAAAGGATGTAGCAAATCCCATTTTTTCAAGCACAGCAATTAGGAAGGAATGCCTGACACGGTCAAAGGCATTGGCTAAGTCTAACTTTAAGATGAAGCCTTTCTCATTTCGGGTTTGACTGGAGTGAATAGCCTCTTGGACAAGAAGGATGGAGTCCGAGATTTGCCTATTGGCCAAGAAACCCCCTTGATTTTTAGAAATGAGAGTGGGGAGGATAGGTTTTAGGCGAGTAGCCAAGATTTTTGTCAAAATTTTATATGAAGAGTTACACAACGATATGGGGCGAAAACGAGAGAAGGTCAAAGGTCGATTTTCTTTAGGGATAAGGGCAAGGTGGGTTGCATTAGTGAATCCTCCAATTTTGCATTTACGTTGGATCCATATTAGCATCTTGACAAAGTCTTTTTTAATTATTCCCTAGTATGTTCTATAGAAACAGATTGGAAATCCATCTGGACCTGGGGCTTTATCTGGCTGAAGAGCCCAGATGGCATCAAGCATTTCTTCTTCATTGATTTCCTTAGTCAAATCTGCATTAATATCCTCATTGATTACATTGGGTATATGCTGTAGGAGGTCTGAATAATCCTATGTTTCCTTTGTCTCAGTTAAAAGAGTGTTGTAATAGGCTGAGGAAGTCTGCTTGATATCTTCTTGGGTTTTTTGAGGGCAGCCTTCCTCATCATTGATCATGGTGACATTATTTCTGACTTTCCTGACAGTTGCTTGCTTATGGAAAAAGGCTGTATTTTTATCTCCTCCTTGAAGCCAAAGCTGTCTTGACTTAATTCTCCACTTTTTTTCTTCTTCTCTATTAACCCAGTACAGCTGATAATAAATATCACTTTCTAATGCTTTATCCTCATGGGACAGCCCATTCTCCTCTATTTTCCTGTGATTTTCTTTCAATTTATTTTTTAGCTCAGCCTTGACATTTTCTGGTTCTTTGTAATGTTGCTTCACCCAATCCTTCAAGGCATGTTTTGTTTTCTTCAGTTTTCATTCCCAAATGAATCCCGGTGATCCTTCTATATGATGTTTCCAGGTTGTTTTGACAATCTGATCCACAATGGGATTGCTGTGCCAAAGAGAATTATATTTGAAAGGCAAAGGCCCCAAAGTACAATGTGCTTCAAGGAAAATGCTAATGGGGTAGTGATTGGAAGCTAAATAAGGCAGGATTGCAGCATGAGCAGTGGATAACTTAGAGAGGAAAGAAGTGTTTACCAGAATTATGTCAAGGCACTCCATTATGTTATCTCTGCCCAGCCTGCGGTTGTTCCAAGTGTACCTCCAATTTTTTGGGATGATATCTACTAAATCGCACTCTTGCATGATGTTTTCCAGCTTTTCTCTATAAGCATCATGTGTAAAAATGCCTCCTCTTTTTTCATTGGAGTGTAATATAAGATTTAGGTCTCCCCCAAGGATGATGTTTCTGTTGTCTTCATCTTGGATGTCTTCTTGTAGTGTGGCCCAGCATTGCTCTTTGTCTCTGAAATTATTCGATGTATAAATGTTATAAATGACTATTTGCTTGTGCTCTGCTTGCTTTTCTAATATGACTTTGATCTAGTATGGATTGATAGTTTTGGATGTGCATATCCAAATATTTTTGTTCCACATAGTGGTGATACCGCCAGAAGCTCCTCTTGCTTCACATATTTGTCCCTCATAATGCCTGAGCTGTTCTATAATTATTGTCATCTCTTGCAATATTTGCTTTGTCTCCTGAATCATTACAATTCCTGGCTTCTCATGGTCTATAAGATCTTTCAGGGCAGCAATTTTTGAGGGGTGCCCCAGTCCCCCACAATTCCATGATATAACTTTCATCATTGATTATTTAGGTTTCGGAGGGATTCTCGTCCCCCTTACTCCTTATGTGTTGTTTCTCTACTATTTTGACTCAATATGTAAGTTTCTATGGGATTTTGAGTTCCCATGGCGATGTCTTTTTGAGCATTTTCGTCCCTTTGTTGTTTGCTTGATTTCCTGCCAGGTCCTTTTTTTTGGGATTCTTGATTGACTCCATGCTCTTTCGAGGAGCTTCTAGTAGTTCAGGGTGGGGGGGGGTCGGGAGAATGGGAGGGAGAGGGTTGAGAAAGGGAGAAAAGGATGGGGGGGTCATTTTCAAGGGGGATCAAGGGGTCATGTTCAGGGAGAGATAGGGCGCCAAAGGGATTTGAAGAGATCAGGGGAGAACCAGAGGTTGGCCCCAGGGTGGGGAAGATTGGAGGGCCAGGAGGAGAGGAGGGAGGAGGGACAGCTGAGGAGGAAGATTTTGGCAGAGCTGAAGGGGGATTAGGCTTGGGAGGAGCCTCTTCATAGTTTTCTTTCAAGCCAGAGGCAGTCTTCTTCTTTTTTACAGTTTCCCATTGCTTTTCAGATTGCGCAGGTTCATCATTAACTATTTTAGAACAGCGATTGGAAAAATGGCCGTATTCGTGACATACCTTGCATTTGAAAGGAATTTGTTTGTAGTCCAGTTGCTGAATATGCGTCCATTCTTCCACCTTTAGTTTGATTGCTTTTGGAAAACCCTTGCCGAGATCAACTTCAACACATATACGTGCACATGCCTGCATATTATCCTTGGGTTCACTCTGATCTATGTATTTTCCAACAGCATTGCCGATGGCTCGAACCGAGTCATCTCCCTAGCAGTGGAGCGGGAGATGCGGAAGATGAACCCAAACTGGAACAGCATTAGGGACATCCAGCTCAGGGTCGAAGTCTGGAGTCCATTTTTTCAGATACAATCCACAAGATTCCACGAAATACAACCCATTTCTGAAGATTAAGTCCTTGTCTGCTCTATATTCGAAATGGAAAGTGTAATAACCTTTTCCACATAAACAAATGGAGATTTTACCATTAACTTTGTCTGCCCAATTTCTTTCGATCCATCGTTGAACTATTTTCGGGGAAGGCCATAGGCCAGTGAACTGACCGATGAGCCGCCGCTCAGCTAAAAAGAGTGCAACCATTCGTGGAAGAGCAGGAGGGAGGTCGGCATCTTGCGACCCATCCAGTTTCTTGACAAACTTGGACAACGCAGGGCGAGTTCTATGAGGCTGAAGGGATTTGACCAATGCAGAAAACACATCTGCTGCAGACTGATTAACAAGGCCCTCTGTAGCAGCATTCGGAGAGGCCATGGAAGGCCAAAGGCCAAAGGCCTTGTGCAGGAAGGAAGAGACCAGCAGTCGGCTGCTAGGTCAAGGGAACACGCAAGCAGGGCGCGCGCTCAGTCCCACCCCAGAAAAATATGCATTGCTCACAACTTTCAATACCCAATCTATATTTCATTTTTTAATTTCATGAGCATAATATATATATATATATATATATATATATATATATATATATATATATATATATATATTCAATAACTAATAAAAAAACAATGCAACAAAAAGTACGCAATGAAACATTGAAATTAGTGCTTGACATAAAAATAGTATGATAAATGAGTTTTTTATATAACGCAAAAAACGTTGCAAGGATGGTAACGTTTGTCTTATAATAATACAATATTTTACATTATCAAATTTTATTTTTCTTCTTCCTATTTCTAAAGCTCCTAATTACATCATCAATATCATCGCGCTTTGCTCCTGTTTGGTGCCTTTCCCGCACTGCTGACCTAGTTGCGTAGTCACGATGTCTGGTCTCATCCATTGATGGGGCATTGCCTACAAAAATAGATAATATTAAATTTTAATTGTCAGTTTTTAAATATCATTGAACTAGTTTGGTAATATAATAAAAAAAAATTGCAATGAGATTATTTACCTGGTGCACTAGTTATCGTTGTTGGGACTATTGCCCTGTCTTCCACTCTGGTGGTAAGATCCTCAAGGGAAACATTCTTAGTCATTTAAACAAAAAACTTTATAAGGACAACCATCAAGGTATAATTAGAAAAAATTATAAGTGGAAATTAATTACTGTCACAACCCTCACTGATAGTAGCATTTTCGGCCTGGTCCCCACTACAATGATCAGGTTGCACGTGAGGAACATCTACATATGGCTCTACAACTGGGTTATTTGCCTCGTCGGTAGTGTTGCTCCCCTGATTTAAACAAAGTTGTTAGACATTAAATTTATGGACGAAAACAAACGTATTGAAAGGTTAACGTTTTACCTCATCAGGCATTCTGGATCTTGGGACCTACCCCAAGCTTCTGCGACGTTCAACTACAGCTTGATAGCTGAAATGGAAAGCGATATTTTATCTTCCTTTGTAGTTTCTGTTCCAAATTCGACACCCTACATTACATATGATTGTGTATTTTTAATGTTATTTGATAGGATTACAAAAACATTGGAAGGCGATACAATTAATTATAAGATGTTTAGCTACTTACAATTCTTGCGGTTAATTTCAAGTAGCCGCCCTGGCCTAGCTTGTGATGGCCCTTTTTTTCAATCCTAGCTTTGGTTGCCTTCAAGGTGTCAGGCAACCTATCATCAAAAGATTGAAGTCAGATATGACCTAGCACACTTTTATTTTAGACATAGAGAAAATTAAAGCTATTGAATTAAAGTTGTAATTTACCTTGCGGGTTCAATTGGCATTTTAACTTCTTTCTTTTCCCTTTTCTCTTTTCCATCATGGATGAGTGCTCTCCACTCACTCTCTGGAACTGTGAGAGGACGCTCGTATCTAGGGTTAAATATAAATTTCTTCCTATAGGTGTCCCTGGTATATTTCAAATATTTTCCAACTACTCGAGCCACCATTGTTCTGTCAAATGTGCCCACCCCAAAAAGGGCTTCTAGATAATCTAGAAGTTCTTTTTCAAGTTGGAATTCTAGGAATTCCACCTTGTGTGTATGGTTGGGCCAAAAATTACCAATGCATGGCTCTCCAAAAACCTGTAGAAATCATTGTTTCCTACACAGAAAAAAAGATATTATCATTAATTTAAAAATAAAAACCATGATAAAATATGTTTTAGATAGAGTACATGAAATAGTTAAAATATTAATGGTCCCCGTGGAGCTGACACGTGTAGCTCCAGGAAATGCAATAATGTAGTTGGCCATATCAGCCTCATCACTACCAACACGTTCAGCGGTTGGTTGGGTGTCTGCTTGGGCAGGGTGTGTTGCTTGGTTGGCACCTAAAGGATTAGAAGGTGTACGAGAGGGTTTCTAGGCAATATCTTGCCCTTGTGTCCCACTACCACCAACACCAGGTTCAGCAAGTGTCAGATAACGCTACATACAAAAGAAAATTTTTTTAGTTTAGTCAATGTAAAAATTAAAAATCAAACTATCACAACTCATCTCATGCAGAACAAAAAAAATATCCTTTTGATTTTTTATTATTACCTGATATCTTTCTAGCTGGGTCATAAGTTGTTTTATCCTCTCTTTTGTTTCAGATGTTTGAGGCACATCTATCAAAGTATTAAATTCCGACCTTGCTTTTCGCACCTTTTTTTGCAGCAAGAGCAATGGAGATAGGGATGAAGAAAGATCTTCCTCATAGAGAGAATAATCAAGCGTACCATGGTCAGGTGTCTGCATATTTGAACAAAATTAATATTATTTCAATTATGTAAATAACTAAAATACCTGAAGATAGAGCAATGTTGGCACTTTACATGTTCTTCTATTGGCCCCTTTCCATGATCATCCTGTCTCGAGGTTGTTCATGTACTGCCCTAATCAGTCTGCCACATTGCAATAAAATTATAAATGTAAAAAATTGAAAACAATATCTAACTTGAAAACACAAAATTAAAACTGAAATAATTTCTAATAAGACACCGGAAGATAGAGTTAGAGTTTCAAATATGCCTTGCATTGAATTCAGTCCTGGAAACATGTCATTGCACATTAAGGCACCCAAACAAGAGACGAGTTGACAATGAGACTAAAATGGGTTATTTGTAGTGAAATTTTAAAATATCAAAAGGTATATTAATTATCGAAACAAATCAGCTTCATAATTTCAGTATTATTGAGTCTGTTGTGTATAAATCACAAAAAAATTGAAACAAAACACTAGAAAAGAAACAACATAATCACATTCTACTATAGCAGTGATCTGACCTCTAAAGTAGACTTTCTACTAGTTTCATCAGTACCATACAAATAGTGGAAATGAACACAAGATAAAACCACAGATGTGTAGTTATCTACAATACCATCCACCCGCCAACCTCCTCTAGTAACCTACACTAGAAACAGATGTATGGGGTATTTTTATAAGGGGTTCCTCAAAAACATCCGCTAGAGGTTCTTTTCCTTGTAGTTATTCTAGCCTATCACATCCAACCAATTTAAATTAATTCAAACTTTGAAATTCATAAAATATACTCTCCATTTTCACAACACAAGAATTTTTACAAAATCATTTTCAAATTTGACATGTTGACCATGTCATGGGTAGACTTTCCATTTTTTTCATCTCAATAGGATGTGTCAGACCTTGAAGGTCATGGTCTAGGTGTCTGCTCTTGCACGATTTCATGAAGTAGCTATTTTCATGAATGCAATGTGTTATGCATGAACCAAAGGTGCGTTGGATATATAGTGGGTGGGCTAGATTTCCTTAGGCATGCAAAAGTGCTAAGGGGATTCACACCAAAATGTATCAAGCGTGTTATGCATGATTGGAAGGCTAAATTTTGGTTCAAGAAAGTTTAAGTGGATTTTTGGATAGTGACTTAACATGGCATAATGATGTTAAATGGTGTCAGAGGTAAGAGTGTGACCAAGGAGTTACCATAGCATAAGATGACATGACATAATTTGGTGCAATGTGTGTTGAGAAGACACATGGGCTAGCTTGATAAGTTATGTGGGTAAAAAAAGTTGGCATGCATGTTATCTTGATCATTTAAGTGGGTGAAATGAATCAGCACTTGGGTTGACAAGGAAAGTTATCTGGACCGGTGCATGATGGGAATGGGCAAGCTCATTTTATGTGGAACAATGTGATGGACCAAGGAGTGACATGATTGCATATAGGTACTTGTTTCGAGAGACAAAATGAGAGACAAGGATGATGAAGACCAAAATGTAAGGCATAACACATGTACAAGGTAACAAAAATGTAAGGCATAACACATGTACAAGATAACAAGTGTGAACTCGTGTAAAGTGAATTCAAGTAGAACAATAGACCTTAGTGAAAGAAGTTTCAGTGGGTTTTGGAAAGCCGAGATCGTAGTTCAATTTGGGTTTAGTGCTATTGGACATATAATTCTTCATTTTTTTGTCATTTTAATCATTTCTAAATAATAGGAGAAATATGAATAGATAGGTCAACATGAAAGGTCAATTAACCTCTTGAAAGATGAAATCAACAGTCATATTACCATATTAAATATGGATTCATGTTAATGGAATATGATCCAAGTTTGGAGTTACACCTTTATATGACATGATATCAAATCTTTGGTGGTTCTAATAACTTTATTATTCTTGCTAAGATCTACCTCTCCTCTTGTTTAACATTATGTTCCCATTAGACCTATCTTAATACGTTTTTTGTTCTCCTGTGTTGTAACTCCATGTAGAGATAATTATTTGGTATCTATTAATTACCTTTGCTGGGGGCTTCTTTAGTGTGCAATGATGCCTAAGGTTCACACAACATTTGAGCTTCAAGAAATAAATGAGATAGAGGTTTGAGCTTGATGTAGTAAAGAATCCTCTTGGAACACCTAGTGGATGTCAACCTCTATATAAATTTTGATACATTAGAGCCACAACATAAAACACATGCATATACAAAGGAGGAAAAACCAAGACCTTATATGAAGAAAACTCTGTATATGACCCTATATTAATCAACCATCATTCTCATGTGCTTCATTTCGGATACAACTGGTCCCTTATATGACTATAGGTGATTAAAACTCTGTATTTAACTTTGTATTTGGATGAATGATGTAGTTGTTTGGATCTTGGAAAACCCGTGCCTCTTAGAATATGTTGTTGTGGAAAAATTGAGAGTTAAATCAAATGATTTGTGTTGACTGCTTCACAACAATATCAATTGATCAACGAAATTTTTTGTAACATAGATGTCATGATGTATAATGAGGTGGAGGAGGAAGTGTAGAAGTGAGAGTGTAAATGGCCATGAATAAATGTTAGTGATCCTTAATTTGGATATGGACAACTTTTTTGTGGTATTCAAGAAAGAAGTGAATGATTGGGAGACTGTTATTAAAGAAATTGTAAAATATACAAGTGTTATAAAGTGGCAAGGTTGCCCTACCCAGGATACTCTGGAAAAATACAAAGGTGATCGAAGCTAAAAAATAGTGTGTGTGGGGCTAAGCGCTACATCACCTGACTAGCTTGTTCAGGGCTTCTCCTCCATAGGTCGAATATAACAAGGCTCGTTGGTTTCCCTTCATTTCATGTTTTCAACTAGAATCAAGAACTAAACTCTTTAAACCTTGAAACCCTCCTCTTTTCTTAATTTGAAAAACTCTTGCTTCAGGAAAAGGGTCCAACTATCCTAGAACTTGGCATTACAGACTTGTATTGTAACTTCGTTGGTTGTAATTGAATCAGCTGATTCAATATAAAATGGATAGGAATGGGTTGACTACTTTTTGTAAGTTGAAATGACAGCTACAGTCATTGTCTGTGGGTTTTTTTTAGGATTTTCTTGTCAAAAGGATCCAGTTTTTTTGTTTGATAGCTTCCTTCTAGTCACTCCGACCCAGGAAGTGGACATCCAAACCAATAATTCCAAAAATTCCAATGAGAATGAATGCAACAAAAATAATATCTATGCATTGAGTGTTGTTAGCATGCTCACTGAGGGAAGTACAAATAATAGTGCACTTAGATGCAGACAGTCACATAAATCTCTTTCAGGGAAATCTTCTTCTGCCAAGAAATCCAAAAAAGAGAGAATTAAAGGAATGGTCCAACTTCTGAGAAATATAATCTCTGGTGAAGATTACATGGACACTGTTGTTGTCCTTAATAATACTATTAGATATGTTAAATCTCTCCAGGTAAAAGTGAACATATTGGAGGCTAATCAGTAGGAAAAGGTGAACTGGGTTTGACCCCAATGTGACTAGGTGTCTCTTGCAGAACTCCCAAGATATAATGAGAAAGTGGATGCTGCCTAAAAAGCACGAAGATGGCTTCGCCAGCATAAAGTAAAAATGGAAATTCTCTCGCATACTTGTCTACATTCAATGATAGTTGTAGCCAGATTTTGATCTAATCTTAGTTTTAAGCATGCTGGAGATTGAGGTTTAGCATTAGCTATAATTATATCCACATGAATAACTTATCTAGCCCTTATGCTGAATGTATAACTCCTGTCAAGGGAGATGTATCATCCATGCCACGTGGAAATTGTGCCAATGTTTAGGGTGGTGATTGTGCTGATAAATTATCACAAATTAGATTTCTTGATACTTTCCAATTACAAGCACCTGATTATTACAATAGTATGTTCATGTGTGACTATAATATGAACAGATGTGGGTTTAATTTTCACCTTGCACTAGTACAGAGCTTTTCAGATATTTTTCTTGGCAATGGAAAGGAAAATAAAGAGACCAACCCTGAAAACATGGCCATGGAGAAAAACGCAATTTCTGAAGTACTGGCTGTAGGAACATTAGGCCTCTAGGATGTCAATTTGCCATGGTACAGGGAAACTATTCCCTCATATTTTACAACTATGCCAAATATGGGATTGAGTCAATTGTGCATGATAGCCCTGGACAACAATGGGGGTGATTTTATTGATTGTCCTGTGGTTGAAAATGAAGATTAAATTTGTGTGAAGATACAAAACTAAATCTACAGGCATGCCCTATTCAAGGAAAACGAGCAGCCCAATTTATTGCTCTGTTTCAAATCCTGGGCATTCTAAATGGTAAAATCACTTTTCAAAATCTAGCAAAATTATGTTTGGCCATACCATTTTTCCTATTGATGGAGGAAGGGCTTGCTTTCTGGATTTTCTTGCATGACAGGAAGTTCTTTGTAGCAAGGGCCTGCTTTCTAGAGTTTCTTGCGCGACAAGTGGTTCTTTGCAACAAAGGTCTGCTTTCTGGAGTTTCTTGCGTGATAGGCGGTTCTTTGTAGTAGGAGGCATATAGACAGTAGGCTTTGAGTCGATTAGAAAATGCAAGGAGCTGTAGTACTGATCTACAAAGGCGTATATCCAGTAGGGTTTGAGTCAATTAGAAAAGGCAAGGAGCTGTAGTATTGATTACATGCAGGGTAGCTATAGTGATTAATGTAAAATTTTGAAAGGCCCGCCATGATTAGTCCGAAACCTTTGTAATTCGTTTGAAATTCCTATTAAAACCATAGTTTATGGAGGTAATGCTCCACCATATAAATAGGTATTAAAACCTTTCAAATGCCAACTTAGGTTTGATTTTAAAATGGCATATAATTTTAGTTTATCTTGTACAATAGTAAGGCCATTATTTATTGGTTTGAAATAATAAACAACATGCAACAAACCCACATAATTAGTAAATTATTTTAAGACAATAATTCCTACATATTAAAATATAAATTTATAACATACCAGCTTATACTCGAACATAACATCTGTATCAATATTCTTCTTCTGTATCTTCTTGATCTTCATCCAACTGATCGACATCTATACCAACATCTGATTCAGAAACGGTGTTGAAATGATCGACCATGTCATCATCATCATAAATAATGTCATTTTCAATAATATCCTCATCAAAATTATCATCAATAATTGTTGCCTCATCTCCTATGCCTAGTTCATCTTCTAATATATCTTCTTCGTCTGTCAATGCATATTCCTGCTCATCTTCCACTGCATCATCTTCTTCTTGATCAATATCATCTTCTTCCTCTATAGTATACTCTACTGGCCTTCCTCTTTGATCATATCTAATAGCAAATGACCATAATTCGTTCTCACCTGGAACCTCTGAGTAAAAGACTTGTTCGCATTGGCTTGGAAAAACATAGCGATATTTTCCTGCTTCAAAATGCGATGTTTTAACCATTAGAAATCCATTTTCATTTTGAATAAGTGTTCTATCATCATCACGTACATTCATTCGTAGCCTATACCATTTGTCATCCAACAAAACTATTTTGAAGGAATTAAAGTCACACTCAACTATATCATCTAAAAACCCATAATATCTATTTTCAAATTCTCAAGGATGTATGTCACTCCTGGAGGAAACATTAGTGACCTGGAATACTGCAGTTTTCCCACTATTAGAATTTTTCATGTTATCATGCAATTGTTTAACGCGAAATTTACAACCATTGCACCACATAGTCTTGTGGTGTTTCAACTGCAATATGCCAAACATGAAAAAGATGCATTCTCAATTAATAATTAATCATATAATTTACACAGCATGAAAATTATCTGAAAAATCAAACTTGTTGTCACATTATAAATATAGTATAAAATAAGTAATGAATAAAATAGGTGAATTAATTGCTTACCTTTCTATCTTTCAAACCATATGCTAAATCAATTTCCCTGTCCATAACATTTCCATATCCACTATGATATGCTTCTCTAATCAATTCAGACAGTAGTTTCCATGATAACCTACCATCGTTACGTGCTTTACATGTTTCAATCCATTCACTCATCCACTCAAGATTTTTTGCAATGTATAAAAGTAGTGCCTCATAATCTTGAGCACCTGAACAAAAAAAAAAAAATTCACCAATATTAATAAATATTACTTATAACCATGGTAAATTATATTAATTAATAAATTATGAAATAATAAGACCTAAATGAATATAATGATCATATACATGATGTAAAAAAATGAAACATTATATGTATTATACATAATAAATCTTTTACCTCTCACTTTCTTCATTCTACCTTTTCCCAACAGGTGCTCCAATTAAATTTTTTTGATGGAGTTCACATCCCAAATGCAATCTAGTTCCTTCATAGTTGGCATAGCTAATATAGGAAGATAATTACTAATATACACCATGGATTCATATACGACATATCCCTCCACCATAGAACCCTCAGGTCGTGCTCTTTTTCTAACCAAAGCCTTCAAGGATTTCAGGTGCCTCTCGACCATCCACATTGACCTTGTGTGTACTGGTCCACACATTTCAATCTCCTCAAATTGGTGTATCAAGTAGTGTTCATGTGCATTGAAAAATGTTGGAGGTAGATACTTTTGCATTTCACACGTTAGCCGAGGAATTTCTCTCTTCCAATACTTTATTTCATCTTGATGGATTTCTTTCAATGACAACCATCTGCAAATCATTACGCAAGGTTATTTCAATGAAGCATAATATATATTTCATTACAAGTAAATTAATACATCATTTCATTGAGTACGAAAATAAATTGTAGCAATTAGATTTTGCGTATAAATCAAAACTACTTACCTCATGTATTTACTAAGACCATATATAACTTGTTTGACATTGTTGTCGAAGTCGTTTGGGAGAGATATAGGTAGAACATACTATAACAATAAAAAATGAATTGTTATTGGTTTCCAAATTAAATAGAAAAAAGGAAAATTTAAAATATGTATTCAAGCAATAACATACAAAAATTTATACCAAAAAAATTACCTTAACAAAGGTATGCCAATCATGTGTTTTCACCCCACTGAAGTCACATTTCTTCGTTAAGATATTATTTATGTTTGAAGCAAAACCTGTTGGAAATTTAATTCTTCTAACGACCTCTTTTACATAATTGATTTGTTGTTCTGTTAATAACCATGGAATATTATTATAATTTCGACCTCCATTGTTATTTGATCTATCGATCACACTTTTCATTGCATGATTCGATTTCTCAATGTCAGCAGAAATTTTGTCAATTTTATCTCTATCATGTGCACCATCTATGGTTCGCCATAATGTTTCTGTCACATTCTTCCTGACATGCATTGTATCAAACAAATGACCTATTTTTAGGTCCTCGTAGTAGGGCAACCTCGCAAATTGAGAAGGATAAAATTTCATTCCAAGTGGAAGTACAATATTAGTACCTTCACCGCGACGATGACCTTGATATCAAAGAATAAAATAAATCAAAACAATAATTATAAAATACAATAAAATAAATTCATTAGTTAAAACAAAAATTCCAAACATTACATAAACAATATATATATATATATATATATATATATATATACACACACACACACAAATTACGTACCAGCTGCTTGAAAATTATTAATTTTGTTATATTCCAACTTCCACAACTGAGGTGTCATTCTTTGTGGTTTTAATCAGGTTTCTTCTTTATCATTGAAAAGATTTTTTTCAATAGTACGATACTTATGGTTCCTATAGAGGAAGTGCCTAAGCTCATCAAACACTGTCCTTCTTAAGTCTGGCGAATGACAATACTTCATCTTAGGGCAACAAACTAGACATGCAAATCTACCCTTTGTTTGAAGACCTGCAATAGATGGATCAATAACAATTATACTATGAGATCATTTTAAAACATGCAATATGGCATATCTAATTTAGATAATTATGTATTATATTAAAGTGCAACTAAATATTACACACCACAAACATGTGTTAGTCGTTCGGCATCATGAATTGTCCATACAAGCATTCCACGACATTGAAATCTCTTCTGCTTGATTGGTTTAGTGATGTCATACATAGTGATGCCATGCCATAACTGTATTAGCTCATCGATAAGAGGCTAAATATATACATTCATATATTTGACCTAGTACTTACCTAATTGTTCAAAATTACGGTACATAATAATTACTACCATGATATATGTATATATAAGTAAGTAAATAAATAAAATATATATTTAAGGAAACAATGAGAGAAATGAAAATGTTACATTCAAAAAAATAATGTATCAAATACCTAGAATAATCATAGTCAACATTATGTGCTCCCTCTTTATTGACATCCAAGGCGGAATTTTATTGTTGATAACGAAAATAGGCCATATTGAGTAAGTAGATCTAAGCTCTCCGAATGGATTAACACCATCAGCTGCCAATGAAAGCCTAACATTACGAAGCTCATTTTTAAAATATACATATTTGTCCTCGATTTCTCTAAATGCAGAACCATCTGCAGGCATTCGAAAAACACCATCTCCACTTCTATTCTTTTAATGGTAATCCATAAACTATTCTATGCTCTTACACCTTAACATTCTCTGCAAACGTGGAATTATGGGAATATGATGAAGAATTTTTTGAGGCACCTTTTTGGTTAGTTGATATGTTTGATATCTACTGGTACCACATTTCAGACATTCTGGTTTCGACGCATGTTCTCCATAATATATAATATTATCTTTAGGACTTGCATCTATAGCGTTATATTCCATTCCAAAGTGTTTCATAATAGCACGTATATATCGATATGTTTGAGGTAAAGTATTTGGCGATGGTAACAAATATTCACCCAACAATCTACAACATAAACAAAAACTAGTTAATGTAAATATTATTAATCTTTTATATATATAAGTATTGAATTATTATTTTACACATTTATTACAACTAAAAAAAGGGAAAATAATCAACATTTACATATATGTGATCATATATACATATTGCATACCTTAGGAGTTGTGTCATACATCTGTTCAACAAATTATTCATAACCTTTAAGTTCACCAGCAACAATGTAGCAGAGAGAAGAGTTGCATTTGAGTGTTCAAAAAGTTGTTCACTTGAACTTTTAATCAGAGGTACATCATAAATACCGTCACTATCTCCACCATCATCATCTGACTCACCATACAAGTCTTGGAGCATTTGATTTGTCCCATCATTAATGTGAACTGTCTCATTATTTTCATCATGATCTACCTCCATGGGATCATTAAAATTACCTTCATCATTCGCTTCATGTTCTTCACCTTGTACAACATCATTTCCAATACTAATATTTGCTGCAATATTCCCTTGTACTGGCGCAACATCATCTAATATACTACTATTTAGCTGTGGAAGCTGGTTGATCATCTGCAAAAAGTTGGGGGGCAATTGTGCCTTTATGAAAATTACAAACATTAATCATTAAACAATAGTGCGCATATAAAAAATATTAAAATAATATAAAATTTTACGATATAATCAAAATGAAGATAGATAATGAAGACAGATAATTAATTACCACGGGACGATAGTCATTCGATCCACCATCAATGTGCCCATATTTCCTACAATGAATTGTTGCTGTTGCTATTAAAACTCTAACATTATTTCTCATACAACATTTTTTGCAAGGGCAATAAACTCTACCATCACCCCTTTCACCTTTTTGAATTTTTTTTCCACCTCTAATGTTTTCTTCCATTGATGCAAATCATCCTATAAAGAAAATAATAATTATATTTAGCAATTATCTCTCTCAATGGTGTAGAAAAACCAAGACGTTTTGAACTCAATGGGAGTTCAATAAGAAAAAAGAAAATAAAAGTGGGCTTTTTACAAAATATTTATATTTTTAATAAAATTTTGGGCATTTTACTCCCAATAAAAAAGTGTATATCAATTTTATATTTTATATAAAATTGTTTATATTTTTAATAAAATTGTGGGCTTTTTACAAATTGTTTATATTTTTAATAAAATTGTGGGCTTTTCACAAATTGTTTATATTTTTAATAAAATTGTTGGTTTTTTACTCTATCGAGCGCCTTGCTCAGCACCTACACTAATCACCACAGGACTGAGGCGAAGAACCACAAGCTAAACCACAACCAAATCCAAGTCATGAGGGGAGGGGCTGAGTGCATGCGTTGAGTCCCAATTGATTGTATGAGTGTGCATAGCCTTGGGCTCGTAATCGAAACATGTAAAACCTAAACTTGTATATAAACACCAATATCGCTTATACACCCGGTAAATGTGGGATTATCCCACCGGACACCCTTGCCACCAACCATCATAAGAGCGAAACTCTGCCACCAACCGTTGCAAGAGTGACACATTTCCACCAACCATCGCAAGAGCAACACTTTTCCACCAACCATCGCAATATCGACGCATTCTTCTAAATTTCGCAATAGCGACACCTTCCTCTAAACGTCGCAATGGCGACACCTTTTCTCTGTAACGTCTCAATAACGACATACTTCAGAATTTTGTCGCAATTACGATGCTATTTTGCAAACGTCGCAAGCTCAACACTTGCCTCTAAGTGTCGGTATTGAGACACTTGTCTCTAAACGTCAGTATAGCGATGGTTTCGAGCAGGATTTGAAAAAGTTGAAAATATTTGGGGAAATTTCTGACATTTGGTGAAAAGTGTCAGAACCAAGTGTCAGAATTTCTGCCAAATGTACTAGTGTAAATAGACAGTGATCCTGGAGATGATGAAGCTAGAATTCTTGAGTCACTTTTGCAAAACAGAGAAGCCAAAATACATGACTTGGAAACTGATCTAGAAAGGTCAAAGGACCTCATACATTTTCTACAAATGAAAAATAAATAAATGAGTGGGCAAATGGAAATTTATGAAGCCCGAGCATTCAAATACCAAAGGGAAGCATACAAAGCACAAGTCAAGCTTGAAGATTATATGGGTGAAATTGATGATATTGAGGAAGAATAGTAGCCAGTAATAAAAAGGCCTAAGACTATGGGTCTTACGAAAGCTTTGGAGAAACAGAAGGAAGAAGAAGCAGCCCTTGTTTGATCTTATCCTCTCACACAATTTCTTGCCCAAGAAATAGAAAATGATAAAGAATAATGGCTTGAAAGAGAAAACAAGAATTTAGAGAATAAATTAGACAAATAAAACAGAGACTTGGGTTTGCAAAGGAAGATGACCGGGCACTACAAGAAATTGAACCAATTTGCCTGAAGAAAACTTAAACTTGCTCAAGAAAGGCTAAAAAATGCCCGAAGGAGGCGCCCAGTGGAAAAACTGGAAAAAGACGTATCTAGGCTTGAAATCTTGGCTTCAGCTTCCTTTCATGCTTCCAAGAACCCATAAGGGGCTTGCTCACCAAAATTGAGCAAATTTTGACATGATCTTGTTTTTTGTGTTTTTTGGCCCTAATTGCACATTTTTCTAGGCGTTGCCATGTGTGCTATGAGCATCCTCAGCTCATGAAAGTAATTTTTTTGAATGTATTAAATTTTGGGGCAGATACGCACAAATTTTTAGATCAAAAGGAGGTGTTTTGGTCCCCCAAAGAGGCAAAAATCAGTCAAAATTCACCTTTCTGCCTCACATATCAGCAGATCAGACCCTCCTAGGTTTTTTCACTCAGTCCACCTTTTGACACACTTCCAGGGATCAGTTTTGGAAAAATCAAGTAGTTCCAGAAGTTAGACATCCAGATCTTTCCAACGAGCTATCACAGACCTCGTTTCAACATTGGGAAGTCCCTCAAAAGTTATCTGCAAAACAGGATTCTTTCTATTGCTACGCTCCTATAGCATTTTGGCTAAAAAACAGTTTTCTGAATATGATCATCCAAATGTGTGTTTAGCTATTTTTAACTACATGTCAAAGATTAGAAGTCAATTTTATTTCTATTTTTGTCTTAAATAGATATTTTTGAAGATATTTTGTGCCTTGGGCTTTGCAAAGCCTCAAGGACAAAATCAGATATTTGTATTAGGCCAATGGCCTTCTAGATGCTCTAGGAGGGTTTCTTTCTCTTTGGCCTATATAATCCAAGTGAATTCATTGTAATGAGAGGCTGAAATTGATGTTATATAGCAATACATAGCATTACAAGCTTTGAATAAATACTTTGTCTCATGAAGTTGACTTGGATGGCGGAGGAGGATTGTTTGTAGGATTCCATGGCTTGGTGAATGGTATTGTGTTCCTTATTTGTTATGTTTCCTTAGTTTATTATACATGTTTTCATGTTTCTTTATTCTTGTAGGTCAGTAAAGAATAGATTTGAGACATGCCCATGGAGTCACCTCAAGTTTTCTGATTCATTTCAGCTTCTATGTTTTCATATTTCTTGGTTATGTCAAAGAATTCTTAATTTCTCTTTGGTACCCTAGGAATTTATTATCAGTTTCATTAGTGGTTAATATGTATGTTGTCTAGTATGATTCACGGTAAGCCCTACTTACTCATAGCTAATCAAAACTCCATCTTTGAAATCTCTCTCTGAATTATTGATTGTCTTAGTTAAGTCAAAGAGGTCTTGTTTCGATCTTGCCCTTTTTCCATGCTCTGCAGTCTTATTTCAAAGTTCCCGATAGCTCAAGATATGATGTTTAGGAGTTCCCTCTTCATAGATTGATTTTTTTGTTTGTCTTATTTTTTTTCCCAAAAGTTTGAAGGTGATTTTCCCAAATTTAGAGGGTCTTATACTTCTATTCATTACCTGATTGTTTATTTTATGCATCTATCAGTTTGAGTTTCATTTATAGTGATTAATGGTTAGCCCTACCACATGAATGTTTGCTGTAAAACTATTTATGCTTAAAACCCCTTTGTCTCTCACAAAATTAGTGTCTATCTCATTTCACTTTCACCCAAATAATCCATTTATCTCGACCAAATCGGCCCTGCAAAATAACTTGTCCACCATTTGAGACAATCTCGACCTTTTCGACCCCATAGCCCAGTTGATCTGACAAACTTTTTATCTATTTATCCTTTGATCAGTTCTCCCTCAAAAAATATAAAAACCAAAACATACTTAAAAAATAGCCTAAAATCTAATATACAAAAGCAAACAAGTTTACATCCTTTTTATAATAGAGAGAGCCCTCTCTGAGTCCAGGAAGGCTAGGTCCTAGGGCTCCAAAGCTTGGTCTGATGTTACCCTGTCATTTGGCTTGCCAATCTACCAAATCATGGGACCCTAACAAGGTGACTGGAACCTATGGTTAATTTATGTGTAGAAATGATGTTAGGATATGCAAAGCTTCTTTGGGGAGCCTATAATGCTAGGGATAGAATGGTACATGCCTTTGTACCTTTAGTGGTTGGGGAAACAGGTGATTTGGCGTGCTTGTAATTCCTACAACCAATACCCTAAGTAAAAGCATATTTTATATTCAAACATATTGAAAATAAAGTTGAATGTAAAGCGATAAGAGAGGGAATACCTGTCACAACTAAAAAAATGACTTTTTCTGAGGCATGGATGTATGAAGCCTATTTTTAATGTGATGAGTTGTTGATCACTATGTTTCTTGTGATTTTGCAATTGGGCAATCTGAACTCAAATTATGGATTTTTGAATAATGAGAGAAGGGTGATATATAGGCCAATATGAATTATTTCAATTCATTTGTATTGTTTGAGAGTATGAGGTCAGAGTTGAGCCCTTGTTGTCGAGCCATTATTGCCATTGCGGTCAACCTGAGTACCTGGGATTCGCGCCGTCATTGTCAGGTAGGGCCCTAAATGTCCTGATTTTCAATTTTGTCATTTTTTAGCTGGGGGGGTTTGCACAAATGTGATTTATATGGATTACCTACCTATTTTTTTCCTTGATCACGTGGGTGATCGAGGCTAAGCTACGCGGACCTAGCAGAGAAGGAATATTTCCCGCGAGGTCATTGCACTTGGAATTTTTTTTGCACGATGAATCACACCACTGTTCTTGATACAACATGTGGTCATCATGAGGCATGATGATGGAGAAAAGTTTTTTAATTTTTTTTGTTTTTTTATTTTAGCCAATTATTTTTTATTTTTGTATGGTAACAGGATGTTGTGGCGCGAGCATAATTTTCCCAATCTTTGCATAGCATGGCATAGGATGCCAATGTTCAGAGGCTCTTGATGTAGTGGGGTTTGATAAAATTTATGTAGAACAACATCTTGAGATCACAGGATAGTCTTCTCTATTTCTTTATGTAGAACAACATCTTGAGATCACAGGATAGTCTTCTCTATTTCCTGGTCCACTATTGGAACATGAGACGACGAGTGATGGTGTTGCGGCGTAGAGACATCATCATCCGTCTGGAGACAGATGTTTACTTTTTGATTGGCTTACTGCCTCAAGTCAAGGCTCTACCACACCCACTCCCTCTTGGGAGGGTGATCATATGATGCTAGGCTGAGCAACATTGTGGTGGTGAGCCACTTACACAGGGATGTGTCCGAATTGACTCAGCGAATGACTTAGCTAAGAGGTGTGCCCTAGTGAAGATAGTTTGCATGACAGGGTCATCATCGCCCAATAGGGCTTTGGGTCCTCACATTGGTGTATTGCACTAGCTATGGACTGATCACTTCTATGACTGGGCGTGTCATGTGTACGATCGCATGGTATCACAGTTAGGGAATGTTCAGGGAGGATCTTCTAGGGTTTCTACTTACGCGAGCATCTTATGCAGCATCATGTTCGAGAGAGTAGTGATGCTCTAACCTTTTGTGCTAGTGCCCATTGGTCCCCGTAGGGACCCTAGGATGCAGCGATGGGCACCCGTTATGCCTCTTGGTGGAGGAGGGGAGGTTGTTCATTATTGGGATGTGACAGTTGAGGCATGGTTCCAGGAAAACCCACAAATTTCCTAGATTATCTATTTGATTTTTTTTTGCATTTTTTTATGATTTTGTGGTGTGTAAATTTATATATATGTTATGGAGACACTGAATATATCCTTGTATCTCTTGTAGATATGGGGGCAGACGGGTGTCCTCTTACCTGCTTGGTGGGGCATCAGCCACTGAGGAGGGGCCTAGGTGGGGCTAATCAGGTCTGGTTGGGGGGGAGGGAGGTGGTGTTGGCCCTTCAAGGGAGGGCAGCAGTGTTGCCATTTCTGAGGGGGATGCTGCCCTTCTTGCTTATGCCAAGGCAGCTAGGGCTTGGGTCTAGGTTGGAGACACTCGTGCAGCAGATTTAGCCGACTCATGGAGTCGAATAGAGAGTTTGACCAGTATGACAACCTGGGGGTTTGTTTACGACTTGGATGACACATGGATCAAGGCATTGATGACTTGAGAGAGGATGCATCGCCCAACATTGCGCTATGTGGCACTTGCGGTTTTGGTTGTTGCACATGTACTGGCACCGAGTGCAGCTGCGGGTCGAAAGGACCCACCTGGCAAGGCTCATCCCTAGATATTTTATATGTCCAGGGAAAGTGCTCAATATGAGGATGCTTACATGTAGACATATTTGTTGACTGAAATTCTGGTCAGGGACATGACTTGTATATTGTGACTCATATATTTTTTGATGTATATATGCGAGATGTGTATTTTTTATTCTTTGATGATGTGTCTATGGTTATTTTATTGATGGATGTTATGTACCTATCATTGATATCTATTTTTTCATATTTTTTTCTTTTCTATGGATGATAGTTTATACGAGATGCATTATAGTCTAGAATGTGATTAACTATGTGATCAATTGTTTGGTTTTGATTTCTTGGTATATGTGTGAATGTAATATGATCAAACTGACGACTTAATCTTCGTGCATGCAAATACTTCCTAAATAGTTGAGAATCTCGTACTTCAAAATCTGGTTTAACTGCAAAACCACTAGCTGGGAATCAAGGTAGACATGCAGATGGTGAATGCCTTGGTTGGAGGCTTCACTCAACATCCTGATGACTGCATCATATTCTACCTTATTATTGGTGGCTGATCCGATGCATACTCCATTGTTGAATATTGGAAATCGATTAGGATAGTAAATGGCCCATGCGGCTGCTGCTGGATTTTGAGACCATCGCGAGGCTCCATCAACGAATCCAAAATAGTGGATGGAGGGATGATCCATCTGTGACACTAGAGGATTTTTTAGAACAAGTATTTGATGATTGTGATCATCTCAAAAGAATATTATGCTACGTGCATCTTACCTCTAAGGCTGAGACCTCCTGCCCTTATGGGTGAAATGTTTGAGCTATAGCCCATTGATGGGATTAGCTAGGCATGTATTGTCGGGTTCTGACAGGATGTATGCCCCCTTGAGGAGGAAATGTTTTATGATGTAAGGAACTTTCCATAATGTTTCGAATGTCCCAGGTCCTAGGGCCTCTTTTGCGACATCACAGCTGAGGACTAACTCTCCCTCGGTAAATGAACGAGGGGTGATGTTGCGCTCGAATGATTCTTTTACCCATTTTTTATGTGCCTCATTATGTTGGAGCGACTCCCTTCAATCTTCGTCAACAATTTTTAATTGTACCAATCCTTTTTCTAAAGGTTGGGTATCATCGAGGAGTTCAATGACTGCGTGTAAGTTAGGGATTTCGCATTCGATGGGAATCACGACTTCTACCCCGTAATGATTTGGAAAGGTGTGAATCTTGTTGTAGTTGTATAAGTCTCGATAGTAATGAAAAATTATTAGACAACACGAGTCATGGTTCCCATGCAAGATGATATGAATCGTATGTGGTGTTTTGTGTTATCGACGTTGAATCATGGAGGAATTTCCATTGTGGTGGCTTGTATGGGAGCAATCTTATTTTCCTCACGTGGAGTACTAAGGGTAGTCGCACTTTCCTGGATTTGGAAGTTGTGCTAAGTGTAGAGGTGCCTAAATGTTTCCATTAAGGGGCACAACTATGTTTCATGATTTTCACTTGTGCAAATGGTGCAAGGTGTCAAGGTGCTTATCCAGTAGATGGTATGAGAACAACTCTACTCTTTTTGCTTGAAGTGGTGGCTCAGATATTATTGGGAATTGATGCATGTTTTCACTTCTACCATCTCTGAGTATTTGGTTTTGTTTGGTCTAGCTATTTTAGCGAGTTTAGACTCAAAGATGCCCTTTCCATTCGTAGTCTTAGGAGGTACTCACAATCCATCGTATGGTGGAATTATGAGCAAATCCTGCAATAGCATCATGTGATATTCTCTTTATTAGAGAGATTTATCTGTGGGATGGGGATGACGATTCGAAGATTGTTAGTAAGTTTCTTAAGTTCCTTAGATTGATAGATCCGGTCGTCATTTCTATCGCACAACCCACATGCTGTCCTTGGTTATTTTTGGGCCCTGTTAGGGTGATGGGTTGTCTTAGCCCTCCTAATGTTTTAGTAATGATGCGGGGCAAGTTTCCTTGCGTTAGGATTTCTTAGCTCTAGACTAATTATATCCAAGTATTGGGAATCCAACGAGCATATGGTGTCTAACAAACGGCACACTTGAGAGATGTAAGTACAGTGCAGAGTCTGATGGTTGCCTTGACAAACCAAATAAGATTGTCTTTCTTTGGTACTTTATTCCCTTTGGATTGTTGGAGTGGTTAGGTACCATTTGTGGAATGATTCTAGATCTGGGCATTGGGTGACCAAGTGGTTACGCGTGTTTCATAATGCTCAGGTTGGTCTTATCTGTTGGGGGCAGTTGGGGGTGGGGATGTGCCCCTTTATTGGTATTTTTTCTACTGACATGAAGAAAATGGACTTGGTTGTCACATTTTCTCATGTTTTTGAACTTTCCATGGATTCTGAATCTGATACATTTGTTGCGGCGAGGTGTATTATGGCCTACCATAAACTGTTTAACGTCGAATGGAATCAGGGGATATAGGGACAACGACGAACTGGGTGGTTGCATGAACACACCTGACATGAATACTGGACTGCTCCTAAGCTATTGTAGTATATGAGGCTGACATGATATCATCTCTGAAACAACTCTAAGGTTGCACAGTCAACAATGAAGTGATCGCATTCATCACATAGTGCGCAGAGCTGGATAGGAGCTTGAGGACGATAACGAGGGAGGTGGTCATTCAAGTGAAAACATATCCTCTGACACATATAATATGGTCCTTGTTGTTTCCGTCCCTCAAATGGTAGTGTTGTTCGTGAATTCTATGTTCGAGTTGGTTAAGTAATAATTTTTAGTGATGAATCGTCACATGAAATCCAACATGGATCGAAACCGATGGATGTGGGGACAAAAATGCATGCGATGGTTACTTCGAAAAATATGACATGTATGTCAATGATATCAGACTAATTTTCTTTGGGCAACATGAGGGATTTGGTACCAACGGGTGAACCCCCTTAATTCGGGACACTTTGTGACTAAGTGGTCAGGCTCGTTGCATAGTGTGCAAACTGGGGTTGGTTGACTGGCCTCCGTTTGTCATCTTTGGTCCGTTGGAGTGACTATGTATGAGAAAGATGTAAGCTCCTCTCGTAGGTAGAATATGGTTCTAGGCTCTCCCTCATCCATCTGCATAGGTGGATTTGAGGGATCATACTGGTAATATTTCTCTAGGGCTTGCAGGGCATCCATTTATCGCGACATCTCTGGGAAATAGTGGGTGTAGTGCCCATAATGGTCGCATATGGTGCATGCATGATTGGTGCACAATGCTTTCCCTTGTTTTTTTGTGGCATGTTTCGCCGCAGCATTTCTTTCGATGCTTAAAATAGGTTTTAGTTCATCTCACTCTAGGAAAATATTGGTAGGATGGCCTATGATATCACATAACATGCAAGGTTGTAATGCCCTAGCTATGTTGGGGTTTTCGATTTTCTTCCCAAATTTGCTGGTTTTCTTGGTTGCGTTAGCTGGCTCTACTATAGGAGTTTCGTTAATTGGTGTAGCCTCCTGAGGGGTGATAGGGGTTATCCCTGTTGTTAGTATGAATCTTTCATCGTAAAAGCTAACTTTAGCTACGCATAACAAATAGCCCTAACATCTATTATGGCTGCAAAATATTTTTAGATTTGTTGCACAAATTCAGATCTAACTACAAAAACTACATTAAGCAGATAAGATACAATATGGCTCCATGCATCCAATAGACAAGACAAGAAATAATGTTTTTAAAAGAATTTTATATTATATTAAAGAATGGGGCACCTGAGAGGAAAACAAGAAAGGTGTTTTCCGGTTCTCCTCAGTGGGATGGGTTCTTAGAAGTCCTCAGTGTTTCAGATCTAACATTTCTCTCTCTTAATGGTGTAGAAAAACAAACATAGAACTCAGTGGGAGCTCACAAATAAAAAATGGAAAAATGGTGACCAAGAGTAGATCCAGAGTGATCTAATGCAATGAAGGTGATTAATAAATGGGGAAAACCCTTCTATTTATAACAAAATATTGGGGCGGTCTAGAACTTGGTGCATGAATAAAATATTATTAATCGAATTCTAAAAGCATCCTTTAGGAATATTTTATTATATTTGTTGGAGGGAAAAGGATTTTTGACTTGGGTCAATTACTTTATTTATAAATAATAAATAAATAAATGATTTATTTATCATTTTAGGGAAATGATGGGAATATAATTAAATAAATAATGGTTTAATTAATTATTTATGATGATTTAGTCAAATTTAACTAAGAATGCTATTTAAATAATGATTTAAATAACTTATTCTTAGGAAATAATTAAATAAATAAGGATTTATTTAATTAAGTTCCTTGTTTTGGGTTAAATATGACCAGGAAATATAAACAAATAACTTATTTTTTATGGTGAAAGAAATTTTACTTAGGGTAAAATTGGTCCTACATGGTGTACTTGGGTTCATCTAATACTAGTAGGTTAGATGACCAAAAATTGGTGTAACAAATTTCCCCCCAATGTACGAGTGTTAGGAGCAAATCGTATGACCGAAGTACGTTGTAAGAACTCAATCACTAGACAGCAAGAGGGAAGTGAGAGAGAGAAATGTAAGGATGTCTGATGTGCAAAAGGACTAGACCCTGAGGAGACGAGACTTACAGGTGCAACAAGTCTCTAAGTTATGAAGTGGTACCTGTGCTAAAGGCGGTGGGGGAGGCATACCTATGCCCCCTGAGACAAAGTACAAAGAATAAGGTGCCCAAAAAACCATGGAACGCAATAAGTACAAAGAATAAGGCACCTGGAAAACCACGGAACGCAATAATGAAGCATGTGCTGGCCGAAACATGAGCCAAATAAATCACAGGATGAATCCCACATACATGTGATGCCTGGAATAATCGTTAGGATGTATACAATAATATGGTAGTACATGAGATACAAATATACCCAAATTCCCCCTACACACGGGGAAGGGTTCTCAAAATCTGACAGAGACTTGTGAATCGAAAATGGTGCTACAAGCGGTTGAGGCCGATATCATCAAATGAGAGGAGCTGCATCAAGGGCGGGAATGAAGAAGTCATCCAGGCATGTGGGGGGCTACCTGTAGGGCCACCTTCTCATGAGGGTTGAGGCATCTCACACATGCCCGGGAATCACCAATAGCTGCTGCTGTGTCACTGGACCATCAAGTGTATATATCACGATCATGCTAGGAAGAGCTCGAACCAAGGTACATTGCCCCCTATACCTAGCTTCTAGAGTAAATGAGTTGTTGTCGACAAAAGTAGGTCCACCATAGGTGAGGCAATAAGGGAACCCCAACTAAGCACGGGGGAAAATAGTAGAGTGACGAACAAGTAGACACTAATGATGATGATGGAATGAGAGAAACGAAGTAGCAGTTCGATGACTTCCCTTGTTAGAGCATAAAATGTATGAATGGTTTGGCAGCGACTAACACAATATCATGAGGGATAGTGGACAAGGGTACTGAAGGCCATAATGTGTGACATGAGAGAGGGACCAAGCAGGAAAGGATGGAGGACCATGGCGGGGTACAAAGGGACTCAGGATAGACTTTATGAATGTGCTGGTGACTTGACTCAGATGCTCTAAACAAGGGAGACTCGATGGTGTTGCCTCATAATACGGGTCCAATGGGGAACTGTAAAATCATGAGTACAATAGGGTAGCTCATGATGAAAATCAATCACAAATGAAGACGAGTAAGGAGGCAAAGTGGTGCCTCAAGTACAAGTGTCGTAAGTGAAGAAATTCGATTTTGAGAAGAGGTGAATAGACCCTTCATGGACAAAATGTGTCCTAGTGAAGTATCAAAACATAAAAAAATGATAGATACCCATTTGAGTGCTCGGTGAGAGCTTTCCAACGGTGCAGACGATGTGTCAAACGGGGCTACGGTTTCGTCGCAGTGGGTGAAAGTAAAAACAGGGGTTTTCTTCTAATAGGGTGTTTTCCCTCCAAAATCATTCATTTGCTTGTGTAGCTATGGTGAATGTGGAGAGGAGATAAGGTCCTAAATCTTGCGGCGATCATAACGGACAAACCAACCGTTGGAATTGTGATCCGTCAGTTGCAAGTAAGAGGCCTAATCCTAAGCTTTTTTTTTTATGGATTCACATTGCAGATTAGGGCTTTAAATCTCAGTAACTGCCCCTACTTTATCCTTACGGTCGAGTCGCACTTTTTGGGGCAAAAGATGCGACCTGGGATGCAGGTTTGGGCCTGAAAAGTGCGACCTGGCCCAGGTTTTTCCCAAAAAGTGTGACCTGTGAGATGTGGGGGGTTTTAGTGCTATTATGGGCTGAGATTCTGTTTTGGTGTAAGTTAATGCAATTTTGTTGATCGGGAGGCTGACAAAAATTATGTTTTTGTGCAAATATGGAAAATATACTGATCAAGTGGAGAGAGAGAGACTTAGGTACATTACGGACGGAGATCTAGGCGAATTAGGGTGTCTGTCATGCACTGGCTAGGTATGGGGTTCTGAAATTTTTGGAGAAACCTTTGATGAGGGCTAGAGAGCCCTTGTTGGCCTATATTATCAGTTATTAGGATCCATATCATGAGGCGTTTTTAGTGCAGGGGCACAGGATCGAGCTGACGGTCCAGGATTTGTATTTCTGGACTGGTCGCCCACCATTAGGGATAGTGGGAAATACACAGCCAGTGTTACCACGTGGGCGTAACATTATGGAATTTTTTGAGAGACATTGTTAACCAGGTGTCCGATTCAAAGGGACTCGGATATCTATTGGTGATCTAGAGAGGTTGGAGACCCGGGCAGTGGCCGCAGCAGTGTTGCAGGTCTTGGGTAGCCAGGCGTTCCATCACATCACTAGAGGGCAGATGATGATTGTGGAGAGTGTGCTGAGTGGGACCTACTATGGGTGGGCCCATATGATGTTGGTATCAGTGAAACGACAGTTGTCGCTATGCAAGCGGCAAGTGAATCATGATTGCGCCTATGGGACGATGTTGTGCTCTTTATTCTTTGAGAAGATCCCTACCTTACGACCTCGTGTACAGTTTCCTGATGGAGGTCCGAAAGAGCCCCGGATGCGTCGGTGGGGACGAATACTATGTCGAGGAGGGGGAGGGGTGGTCAGACGGGTGTTCCGACAAGAGTTCTTCGCGCATTGGGATCAGATGCCATTATACATAGACGACTATCCCTATAGTGGGATGAGTTATTGGAGAGATCCTAACTTGCCGCTTCTGCCTGGTCGAGTGTGGGGGCCCGATGGTAAGTGACAAGAAACTAATATGTTATGTTTATTTTAGATTTTTGTGACTATTATATATGGTGCTAATCGTGATGTTTTTTGGAATGCAGATATAGCTCGGGTAAAACCGGCCGGATATATGAGACGACCTGCAGCGACAGGAGCTACAGGTGCAAGTGGCTCAAGGATGGCGCAGAGCGAGGATATGGCTGCTCTGGTGGAGGAAATTCGTCGGAGATGTGAGGGGGTGTTGACCGGTGTATCGGAGCGTGGTTGGCAGTATTTAGATGACCAGTATATAGAGTTATGTATTGGGCTACCCTCGGAGTGGCGAGGGATCATGCGACGCATGGCGATGGCCGGTCAGGCTGTGCGTGATCTACGAGCTGCATGAGCAGAGCCATTGGCTCGGGATCCTCCAGAGAGTGATTAGATGTAGGGCAGGTGGTGCCCCCCAATGTCTATGTAGGGGCGAGTGATGTCCCCCACTTTTGTATTTTTGTTATTGTAACATGCTATGGGCATGTCGTATGTTTCAGAGTGGATGGACTCTAAAAACACATGTTATATAATGTATATGATGTATTTGCATTTGGTTTATGGTGTTAAATGTTATTGTGTTGTGTGTGATAAATGCCAGTCTAGAACATGATTTGTGATTTGATCTACGTAGTGATTTTGATCTCTAGGTATATGGTTAAAGGGAATGAATCTAAATTCACGTATCAAAAGTTTCACTCGTAAATATTGTCTAAACAGGATAGGGTTATGCACACGATAGACACCATTAAGTTGTAAGAAAATAAGCAGGGAATCTAAATGAACATGAATATGGAGGATGTGATGAGAGAGGGCATTGGCTAAGAGACCATGAACTGCAGCATATTCGGCCTGATTATTGGTGGCCTGCCCAATGCAGGCCCCATTTGTAAGAACCAGGGTATGAAAAGGGGTAAAGATGGCCCATGCTGCTGAAGCGAGATGGCGGGAATAGCAACTGGCCCCATCGGCATAGCCCAGATAATGTGTGGATGAGAGGGTCGATGTAATAGTGTCATAGGACAAGAAATGGGAGGGATGAGAAAAATGATGGCAGCGTGAGTAGAGGATAGACATCCATTGACAACTACGAGAGGGAGCAGTCCGGGTAGGAAGTCTAGGACTCATATATCGATGAGAGGGAGATGAATGAGAACTATGGGATGAAGAGTGGGCACTCAGGCTACGAAGGAAATCGAAGATACGGATGGTATGATCGTCATTAGGAGAGGAAACATAAGGGTCAAGGAGACCATACGACGCGGCAAGGGTACCTAAATCATCAGTATGGGAAGAGAAGCGCAAATACGGGTCATCATGGGGAATGTCAGAAGAACGGGTAAAAATATGGTCAAAACATGAAGAACCCAAGAAAATGTCTGAATGAAGGTCAATCAGAACAAAGGGAGTGGATTCAGAGGGAATGTACTCCGCGGGTCGTGCGGATGGTGATAGATATAGGATGGGAGCAGCAGGTTCTGACATTTCAACATCAAGGGGAGGAATGTCAATGGTAGTAGGGGGATCCTTGAGTAGATCGAACGCATATTGAGCAAGTATAGGAGAGGCGGATTTATTTTGTTCCATTTCGTACGCACGGATGACCTCTAAATAGGCTCAGTAATGCATGAGGTGAGGAAAATGGTGAGAATAATGGCCATGGACACCACACAGAGCACAGGGTTTGTTGGTGCAAAGAGTCTTAGGGTTCTTGGCTACGGATGAGGAAGAAACAGAGGTGTCAGGGACCATATATTCAGGGAACGTGACTTTAACCATGGGTTGGATACGGGGCAACTCAGGACAAGTATGGGTGGGATGACTGATACCATCACACAAGGCACAAGGCTTGGTGGGTTGGGGAGGGGTAGGGTCAGGTGCAGTGGCCTTGTCATTGGATGCCCCCTTGAGAGTTTTTTGTTTCTTTCCTATAGCTGTCGCAGCATTAGGAGGGTTCTGCGGAGGCGATAGGGGCACTGTGGTGGTGGAAGGAGCGAAGGGGATCGGTTGTACTGGTGTCACAGCTATGTATGGTTTAGGGTGGCCTGGTGGGGTCTCGGTTGGAGGAGTAAGATACCATACGGGAATTCCCAAGGTTAAATTAGGAAGGGAAAGGGTGGCCATGACGGGGACTGAATAGACACCGGGGGGGGACCAAGGAAAGGTATCTGACTGGCGGGGTAATGACCAGGGCGGGTGCTCCCATATGGTGGAGACCTGAGGGAACTAACTCAGAAGGGTAGGGAGGTTCCTGAGTGTGATGGGAGGGGCTGGGTGAAAAAGGTTCGGTTGACTAAAGCAAAGGGCTAGGAGCAGGTTACGGTGGGCGAGATTGAGGTTGCTGACTAGCTGGAGCAGGCTGTGGAAGGCTAGCCTGAGACAATTGCATCATGAAAACATTCTCTAAGTTGGGGTCAGAGACAGGTGGAGGGGGAGGACCAGGAAAAGTTCCAAGCAAAGAGGAGTCTTTGTAAACGCCGGGGGAAACACTGGTCAAAGAATCAATAGTTGGTTTATTGGTGATAGTTGAAATGGTGGACTTAGGGGAGGTCTGAGATTTTGGTTCATGGTAGGTTAATTGGTCAATGGTGACAATATTTCCATTACGAGGGAAGAACATCTTGCGGTGGACTGCAGATGGGACGGCAGACATGGCATAGGTGTAACTACACCCCAAAAGGATGTTGTAGTCAAGGGGGGCGTCGATAACTTCAACGTCGACACAAACATTCTTGCCGACAAGGGTGATAGGACAGTTATGGAATAGGCCAATGGGCTGTGAGGCATGGCCATCCCATGCATGAAGGGTGATGGTGGAAGGGGCCAGTTCAGGGGATCCTAGTTTTTTCCAAACTGAAGCGGACATTACACAGGTAGATTCCCCCTCATCAATAATACACCGAGCAACATTTGCGTTCCGGATTTTGACTGGATTTGGAAAGCGACCAAAGGAGGGAGAGGGGGGTGGTCTGACTGACGGGCATCGAAAACAATCAATTGGTCATCAGCAGGATCTACAGTGCCCACGGCAGATAGTAGAGCCCTTTTTTGAGAAGGACACAACTGGAGGAGTTCCAGTGTTGAAATGGCAGTAGGAGATTGGGCCAGATCATCTACTATGTTGTATGAATGGAAAGCCCGACCAGAGGCAGCATTTCAGTGTAATGGTCCCTTCAGAGTCTTGGGATGAACCTCGGCTTTGGGCGGAGGGAGTTATAAGGGACCATTGGGTGTCGATAGAGGCTCTGTAGGACATGACGATGGAGACTCGGAGACAGACGGAACAGGAGGTGTGGGATACTGACGGGACCAAGTTTGAAGGTTGAGGTCGACGGTGAGAGGTGGTTCAAAATCCATCATGAGAATCTGGTAATCAGAGGAACCAGAAGGGGAAGGTTGAGTGGTTACCAGGGCATGAGGGGGTTGAGTGGCCACAAATCCTTGTTGGGGGAAAGGATCGGTAAACACAACGGGTTGAGAAGTAGCTGGGGTGGGAGGGACAGTAGGGGAGGAGTGTTGTCCCCACACGGTGGCCTGAGAATCCCACATCTTCCGCATTTGTGGTAATAATGGACAATCGTGAGTGTAATTACCATAAACACCACAACATGAACAGGGCTTATTGGTGCGAAGTGGCCTATTCGGTTTGGGTTGAGAACCCTGTGGCTGGTTAGTAGTGTGAGGATCAATAGTTGAAGGATTGGGTTCATGATTACCAGGGGAAGATTGGTTTCCTTTCCTCTTTCTTTGATAAGGAAGAGAATTGGTCACGTCCTGCGACGCAAATACGTGCCCTGGAGGGGGTAGTAAGTGTTGTGGCGGGGGTTGAGAAGGAAAGGGGGTGAGAGGTCCAAATGCTGGAGGAGATGGGACACCAAGCTGTGGGTAAGGATAAGGGTTAGGATGGGCAGCAGTGAGGTAAGCAGGAGTAGGGGCAAAAGGGGGAGGGATGCCGTATCCTGGATACATGCTAGCTGGAGGGGCAAAGGGGCTAGAGGTGCTGGCCCCTCCTGGAGGGAAACCATAGCCCATAGTAGGTTGGGCAGAGGTATGGGAAAGAGCTCCAACGATACCGTCGACAGAGTGAGATGCCCCCGGGGCGTTAGCGCCGCCGGGCTTGGGGAGGTTAGGAAGGATGGTATAAACATAACCAGATTTAGCATAAATAAGGTCATATTTCAAGGCTATTTGGAGAGCGTCTTCTTCGGTTTGAGGGAAATGAGAGGCAACATATTTGCCAATGGGAGGTAAGAAAGAGTGAAGGAACCAATCCATATAAACCCGATCTTCAAAGGGAGGAGCGTGACATAGGCTTCTTCTTTGCCGCCATCCTGGACATGAGCAGAAAGGTAGGTTGAAGAGGATTGACGGAAGGAGGTTAAAAGCTCGGTACCAGTGTCGTATCGGAGAGGGAGCTGGAAATAAGATAAAAAGGCTTGGGCAATGGTCGCAAAAGTGGTATGGGAGGAGGTGTCCTGTTCAACATACCATTTAGAAGCTTCACCTGTAAGCGTGCGTTGGAACAATCTAAGATGGATAGAATCATCGGTGATGGAATTGGAGGAACACCATATATGGAAGGATCGGATATGGTTGGAGGGATCCTCACTAGCAAGGCCTTTGAACTTGGGAATGTCATAGGGGATCTTGGTTGGCATAGCAGGCCAACTAACATCATGGCGGATAGGGTCATTAATCAGCTGATTAAAGTTGGGGAGACTAAGGCCGGCTATATAAGGGAGAAATGGGGCAGTCGAGATAGGTCCCAAGGTGGTTCCACTGGAAACAGACCCAGCAGTAGTACTGGGATTGCTGCTGGTAGTAGGCCCTGAAGTAGACATGGTGAAAGTGATAGGGGGAGAACCAGGAGTAGGGGGGGAACCCTAACAATCAGAGGAAGAGTTGGAGTGCGGACTCGGGGGAGGACTTACTCGATGATGATGGGAAGGAGGAAGTCGACCAAGCGGAAACTGAGGGTGAAGGCCAAGAAGTCTCTGGGAAAGGTGCCTTGGGGGTGCAATGATGACGGGAAGAAGAAAAACCGACAAGGGTAGGGAAGGACAAAATCAAGTGAGTTCAAGGGCAGAAAGGTGCAGTGACAATTGATTTTAAAGTTTTTCCCAGGCAGTGTTAACCAGGCGCGTCTTCACTTAGGTTCAGTGTGTGGCGTGCATTAATTTTAATTGTTTAAACCTAGACGTTTTAAGAGTAAAAGAAAAAGTGTGTTGTGTAACTGAAAATAAATCTACAGTAAATAAGGCTAAAAGAACAGTAAATTAACAGCTACCAATGCATCAATCTAACCCAAGAAGGCGGGTCGCTCAAAAATAGTCTATAAGAGGGAAAAATTAAGCGAAGCATGCTAAAAAGAGGCCAATAGATCAAATGTCAGGAGGGACTGGGATCTAAAGGAGAAATATGCTGAAAATTGGTGCAGAGAACAGCAAATAGGCAGAGGCAAGGTTGCTGCTAAAAAGGAGGAGATCAGCTAAAAATAGAAGAGACAAGGCAGTGGCCTTAGAAATGAACCCAAAAAAAATGATATGAGGTGATTTGAGAGGGAGAAGAGCTGATCTAAAAGGATCTGAAATGGAGGTAGCAGATCTGAGAAAAACAAGGCTGAAATTATGAAAATTCAGACTTCTGAAATAGCAAAGACTCTCCCACAAAAAGTGGAGGGTACTAGAGCCCTAAGGGGAAATATTCCCTCTTATTTTAGTGAATAAGATCAGAAAAAGGTCTAAACGGGCAGAGACAGAGGCTGCAAAACCCTAACAGAAGCTTCAGACAAACCCAGAAAAAGTGCTGGAAAATTTGCAGAAAAAGTGTAGGTCGCAGGTTCTGACCTGTTTTCAGTCCAGGTCACAGGTTTGGGGCAGAAAAGTACGTCGTCAAGTCCAGGTCACACTTTTTGGGCAGATAAGTGCGACCTGCAGATGCGGCTGTCTTGGCGGCAGATTTCAGAAAAAATTTGTCGTCTCAGCTACAGCTGATGTCTATCACCTGCGCAATAAGGCCAGAAACACACGAAAGTTAAAAATATGACTGTTTGAGGGTTTTAGCGGTGAAAAGCACCATGAAAATAGGAACAACAGAAAATGGAAGAGAAACCCTAGGGTCTGAAATAGCTGGATATGTAGGAATATATAAAATGACAGCGGTCGCAAAAGAAAACCCGTGTGGAGTCGCCAATTGTTAGTATGAATCTTTCGTCGTAAAATATCACTTTAGCTATGCATAACAAATAGCCCCAACATCGATTATGGCTGCAAAATATCTTTAGATTTGCTGCACAAATTCAGATCTAAGTACAAAAAAGACATTAAGCAGATAAGATACAATATGGCTCCATGCATCCAATAGACAAGACAAGAAACAATGTTTTTAAAATAATTTTATATTATATTAAAGAATGGGGCACCTAAGAGGAAAACAAGAAAGGTGTTATCCGGTTCTCCTCAGTGGGATGGGTTCTTGGAAGTCCTCATTGTTTCAGATCTAACATTTCTCTCTCTTAATGGTGTAGAAAAACAAACATAGAACTCAGTGGGAGCTCACAAAGCAAAAATGGAAAAATGGTGACCAAGAGTAGATCCAGAGTGATCTAATGCAATGAAGGTGATTAATGAATGGCGAAAACCCTTTTATTTATAACAAAATATTGGGGCGGTCTAGAACTCGGTGCATGAATAAAATATTATTAATCGAATTCTAGAAGCATCCTTTAGGAATATTTTATTATATTTGTTGGAGGGAAAAGGATTTTTGACTTGGGTCAATTCCTTTATTTATAAATAATAAATAAATAAATGATTTATTTATCATTTTAGGGAAATGATGGGAATATAATTAAATAAATAATGGTTTATTTAATTATTTATGATGATTTAATCAAATTTAACTAAGAATATTATTTAAATAATAATTTAAATAACTTATTCTTAGGAAATAATTAAATAAATAAGGATTTATTTAATTAAGTTCCTTGTTTTGGGTTAAATATGACCAGGAAATATAAACAAATAAGTTATTTTATATGGTGAAAGAAATTTTACTTAGGGTAAAATTGGTCCTACATGGTGTACTTGGGTTCATCTAATACTAGTAGGTTAGATGACCAAAAATTGGTGTAACACCTGTACAAGTGATGCCAAGACATCCCAGCATGGCTAGTGGAACCAAATACTAGACATGTATTGTGAAAGCCATGTTCGACAATGTAATAGTCGCCAATAATTGCTTTGACACAAACCAGGTGGGGGGTATAAAAATGGGGTTTGGGAGATGACGTAGGGTAGGAAAGTCATGTCAGTGGCTTCAGTCTCTGTACTACTGGTCTCCATATCTGGATCGGTCTCAGTCTTTGATGATATCATCATGCACATCGGTGCCCCCGTGATTTCTAGGGCTACCTCTGGTATGATATGGGGATATCCTAGGAATGAACCTAGGATCGTTTAATATTCCAAAAATTTGGCCTTCAAGCTAAATGGAATATTATAGTTTTTTTATCATTAGGTAGGTGAATAAGTGGGTGGGAAGACCCATAAGTATCCTTAGAAGCAATAAAAAAACTTCAAGTATGAAAGGGTACCATTTTAGCAGGTAAATAAAGCACCTCCAAGTATGAACAGGGGTTGGATCATGTTGATTCAATCAACTTTGACTAAGTCAACAGCATTGTTATGCAGGAGTGGAGATTAATTAAGGAATAACGCAGTTTTGGAGGGAGATGGATCTCATGAAGTAAATGACCTAATTGAGTGGGTCCAAGGGCAAGAAAGTTCATATTCTATTTAAGGAAGAGGATGGCAGCCATATGGGCTTATGTTTTAGATTACTATTTTTATATTGGTCTTCTTAGACTTTGCTCCCTCTTGCTGTTTAGTAGGGTAGCTCTGATTTTTAGCACTGGGTATTCCCGAGCGGGAATCCCACCTCTTTCCTTTAGGGGAATCTTGGAAGAGTATTGTATTCATTTCACATTTAGTTTTTAGGCTAAGCTACAACTTTCTTCATCAACACAGTTTCTGCAATTTATTGTGCTATGTTGCAAGGTGCAACAGTGGAGGGCTTAGAATCCCACTTTCTGAGCTAGTTTCTCATAGGAGGAATGTTTCCTTCCCTTGGGAGATCTATTTGGAGATTTCTTGAGCATATTTTAGATATTTAGCACCAGGCCATATATTTCCCATCATTTCCACATTTTTCTAGCTGGGAATTGTGTTATTTTAGAGGGCAGCTTCAGTGGAAGATCTTATGGTTCCTTTGTAGTGTTTTCTTTTGATTAAGGGGTTCATCCTTTCATGGGAGGAGACATTTGAGGGGATATGCCTCAGATCTATTATATTTCAGCCTTCTACACTCTTTTTCTTCAATTTTCAATGAATCTTCAGCCATTGGGCTTTAGATCCCATCTTTTATAGGGTGTATTTCTGAAAACCCTTTCCTGGTTCTTTGTAGGAGTTGGTATTGAGCCTAGATCTATATTCGGCATATCTTTTGAGGCATATAACAGCCCTACAACTTTTTTACATTATTTTTCTGTAGTAGTGTGTTTATAACTACGTTGTAGCCATCTCCGGCATTCTTGTATTGTGACAGCAGCTCATTTGTGGAGTGATTTGTTAGGGGAGGCTTGTTCCTTCATTGTATATGATTCATGCCTCATTGTTATGTATTTTTTTGCTAATATAATACATGATTTTATGTATCCATATTGGTCTCCAATGTTTATCAGCTGATTTACACTACTATTTCTAGTTTTGTGTTCATGTATTGCTGCATTCCCCATTAGGGACATTACAGTGGTATCAGAGCATAATCTTGGCTCAGCCTGTGGATCTCAGCAATTATGCTAACAGGAGAAGAATAAGAAGGAGAGATGTACAGAAAAAAAACAAAAAGAAGACTACATTATTTGGAGGAGGATAATAGGAGGAGCTCTCACATCTTCTCTTTCAAGCTATGCAGAATATCAAAGGAGATCTCAAGAAGATGAGAAGAGAAAGAGATTCTCCAAAGGATTTTGGATCTAAAGCCAACTCTAGATTGTCACATGATGTGTGCAAGCATGCAGCTACATACTATGATTTACAGCATAGTCATATACCCAGATCTACTATGTGGGTGGTGAAAGAAGAATAAATTCCAAATATGGATACTCTTAGAGATTATCTACAGGAATATGAATCTCAAAATAAGAGGTTCAAGAATAATATCACATTCCAAGGGTTTTGCAAGATCAAGGTGAAGAGGAGAAAGCAGCATGACATGAGTAGATTTTTCCCTATCTACTTTTGATGGGTCAACAACATGTTCAGTTACAACTTGGGTGGAGGAGTTACACACCTATTTGCAGCAGTGCCAAGTTTCTGAAGATGAAGCCATCAAAGTTGCAGTGCTGCATTTTGAAGGTAAGTCCTATGCTTGGTGGATATTTGAGTCTTTTTCATTAAGAAATGAAAATATTTCTTATTATGAAAAGTTCACTAAGAGATTAGTAGAAAGGTTTGATGGAAAAAATTCTGAAACATCATTGGTGGAACCAAACAAACCAAAACAAAAAAAACCTTTGCATATGATGGAGGAACCTATAAACTCAAATCCACTTCAGAAAACTATTGGAAAAGCTCACATATTGCATACTACTTTGCTAGAGGCAAGACCCCTGTCTCATATCCTTGGGCAAGGAGGCATCAAGATCCCTTTTTCAAAAGAGGATCCTCTTATTGAGAAGGTGACTTCCATTCATATTAAAGAAAAAGAGAAGGATGGGGGAAACAACGCTGTCATATCTAGAGCACATATAGCACCTCATGTAAAGGTAGATGGAGCACTTGCTCCAACAAGAATGATTCTTGTATCATTGCAAGGAATTCCCCGGGATCTCATATATGGAGTTCAAGGCACAATCAATGAACAACATGATTATGAAACATTGCAATTGGAAGTTAACAAATACAGTGGTTAACTACAGTGCATGTCAGTTCCAGTGGAGACCCAGTGGAGAGGTAGGTGAAAGGGTGAGATGGACTATATGTTTTGACTATAGTGATGCATTGATTGCATCACACACACATTGGAGTTGCCAATGAGGATTGCGCAGTCAAGGCAAGGCCAATTCGAATTCATTTAGGGGTCTTCTTCAATAGGGATTGCGCATTGGAGGCAGACTATTAGGTGGCAAGAAATTAGTGCATGGATTTCCAGATTTCTTCATGTTAGTGTGTGACAATTGTATTGTACTGAGAGCTTGATGTACTAAGCTTTGTATGATATTGGTACATGATCTCCATGATACATAATATATGATAGTTGGGGTGTTTAGCTTCAGGATTTCCCGTTAAACAACTGTATTATGTGTGATTGTTTTTATTGCCTCATGTGTTTGCAAATGAGTTTAAATTTCTGCAAAATATTAACAGTGGAAGGATTATGTATTTAGAAAGAATATAAATATTGTTAGATTAGGAGAATATAAATATATACATGCACATGTTATATAATTTCTACATGGTATCAAAGCAGTGTTAATTCTTGAAGATTGCAATTGTGAAGAATTGTTGAGTTTGTGCTGGTGGACAATTTGAATTTGCTACAAAAAATTCTTGGTGCGACAGTTGAGTATTCATTGAAATGTCTTTCAATGGGTTGCGATTGGAGTATGCCCTTAAGGGAAGCTCGAATTACATATCCTGGAAGGATAGGATGGAGGTGGTGCTGGAAGATAATGGACTGAAGGAGTTCACCGATAGCGATGTTCCTAAGTCGAGTTCTAGTGATGCTACATTACTTTACGCATGGAAAAAGAAGGTAGAAAAGACAAGAAGGATTTTGTTGGAAGGTGTGAAGGACCATATTGTGTCTAGCCTTCATGGGAAAGCCACTCCATTTGAAATTTGGAAGGCTTTGATATTTTTTCCAAAGCAGCAGCAACCAGAGGAAGTTGGCACTGAAAGATAAGCTCAGAAAAATAAAAATGGAGAAGGGAGGCAGTATTCCAAAATATCTCACGAAGTTTTTCCACTGTAGGGATGAACTGGGAAGTGTGGAGATTACTATTGATGATGATGACTTGGCGAGCTTGATTCTCCTTGGGCTTCCGAAGATTTGGCATAGCTACAAAGACTCTATCAATGGATGGGAGAAACTGTCGAGTTGGGAGGGACTTTGGTCAGATCTTGTGCAGGAGGAGATAAGGCAAATTACCAGGGATGGCTCTTCATCAAAGAATGAAGATGAAGAGAATTTCACTTTGGCTTCCAAAGCAAGGAAAGGGAAGGGGAAGAAATTCCCTTCAAAATCCGAGGTTAAAGGCAAGAAGCAGGATTTGTCCAAGGTGAAGTGTTTTCACTGTCACGAACATGGGCATTTCGCCACTAACTACCCACTGAAAAAGAAGAACAAGAATGTTGATGGAGCTGTAGCTAGAGAGGCCTTAGCCTCACAATTTGAAATTTATTTCTCTTTGATCGCATACTTGGTTTCAAGCGCTATGGGATCAGTGTGGTATCTTGATAGTGGTGCGTCTTTCCATATGACGGGAGATAAGGAGTTGTTTAGTGACTTGGAGGAGAAGGACCTCCAAATGCATATAGAGATGGGCGACGATGGTCGATATAGTGTGACCGACATTGGGACCATTACCTTTGAGATGGATTCAGGTAAACCATTTCTATTGAAATATGTTATGCATGTTCCAAATATGAAGAAGAACTTTGTCTCGGTCGCAATGTTGGGAGACAGAGGTTATGATGTTGTTTTCAGCAATGGAAAAGCTTTCCTGCAACATAAAAAAATGGGTCAAACCAAGAGGATAGGGATTTGAGTTAAGAATCTCTACAAGCTGGAGGTAGATGGATGCACTGCAATGATGGGAAAATCAGAAGAAGTGGTGATCCAGGATGAGGGTGAATTATGGCATAGGATATTGGGCCATCTTCACCATGGCGCTTTGAAGATTTTTCAGTAGATTTCTACCAGACTTCCCAAGGGTACTCTTGCATAGTCAGACCAATGCAAGGGATGTACTATGTGTAAGTTTGTGAATATAACCTTTCATGAGAAGGAGAACCATGCTTCGGTGATCCTTGAGAGAATTCAAACATACATGTGTGGACCTTTCTCGGTTGCTTCAAAATCAAAACACATGTATTATGTTATTTTTGTTGATGAATATTCTCATAGATGTTGGATCTTCTTCATGCAAAAGAAGAGCGAAACATTCTCAAAGTTCTGTGATTTTAAAGCATTGGTGGAGAAGGATTCGGGGAAGCAAGTGAAGGCTCTATGGAACGATAATGGTGGTGAATATATCTCGGGCGAATTCAAATACTTCTGTAGAAAAGAATGAATTCGAAGAGAACTCATAGCATCTCATAACCCACATCAGAATGGGGTTGCGGAGAGGAAGAACAGAACAATCGTGGGTGTTGCACGAGCTATGCTGCATGACTAGGGCCTACCCATGCTCTTGTGGGTGGAAGCATGCAACACTATGGTTTATGTGAAAAACCATTGTCCTCATAGAGTACTTGGCATGAGTACACCTGAAGAAGCTTTTACTGGTAAGAAGCCTGATATTTCTCATTTGAAGATTTTTAGCTCATCTTTTTACATTCATGTGACAAAGGAAGCCAGGAAGAAGTTGGAGCCGACTGCAGAATTTGGGATATTTGTGGGGTACACAGAAACACCCCATAATTATCGCATGTATTTTCCAAACAATCGGATCAATGTGGTGAGACGGGATTTAAAATTCAATGAGGTGAAAGCCATCAAGTTGTCGCTTGAGAGGGAGTTACACTTGCATGCAGAGGAGGAGCTACTTATTCCCAAAGATGAGCCTCTAGATGTGGATCAGCACTAGGAGGAGATTCATGGAGTGGAGGAGTCAAATCATGCATAACCAAACATCAGAATTATTAGGAAGCGTACCACAGAAGTTGAGAGACTAAAACTTGATGCGGCATAGAATGTAGGAGTCCCTACATCACAGCGCAGACAAAGAAATTCACCTGACCGATTTACTGGATGCATGGCTCTTATGAGTAAGTGTGTCATGATAGAGCCATCTTCTTTCGAAGAAGAAGTGCAATAGCCCACATGGGTAGATGCCATGGTGGAGGATTATGACTCCATTTTCAGAAACAGTGCTTGGGATATTGTGCAAGGCCAATGGGTAAATTAGTTGTAGGATCAAGATGGATCTACAAGGTAAAGCAAGCTGCTGATGGAAGCATCGAGAACAATAAAGAAATATTTGTTGCCCAAGGCTTCTCACAGATCGAGGGGATTGATTATGAAGAAACCTTTTCACTTGTTGCACGGTATTCTTCCATAAGGACCATCCTTGCTCTCTCAATGCAGATGGTTTGGCACATTCATTAGATGGATGTGAAGACTGTGTTCCTTAATGGGATCATTGAGTAAGAAGTGTACATTGAGCAGCCTAAAGGATTTTAGATCTTCAACAGCGAGTCGCATGTGTGCAGACTTAAAAGAGCGATGTATGGGCTGAAACAAGCACCTCGAGCTTGGTACACTCAGATCGACAACTATTTCACTGGACTTGGTTTCACCAAGAGTGAGGCAAATGCAAACCTGTATCAAATTGTGGTGGAGGGTAATATTTTAATATTTTTTCTTTATGTTGATGATTTAATACTAACGGGTGATGAGCAGTTGATACACTCATGCAAGGTAGATCTTGCAAAGGAGTTTGAGATTAAGGATTTGGGCCTCCTTCATTATTTCCTTGGATTGGAAATATGGCAGCGGGAAGGTGAACTGTTTGTGTCTCAAGGCAAGCATGCCCGGGAGATACTGGAGAAGTTTCACATGCAAGGCTGCAAGCCTATCGACACTCCTCTTCCAGGAAATTGGAGGAAAGCGGATGCTACATCGGCAGAAGTATTTGATGCCACTGTTTATCAACAGTTGGTGGGTTCGCTCATGTATTTAGTTAATATAAGACCGGACATATGCTATGCGGTGAACCAGCTTTCACAAGCGATGGTTAAGACTACCAAGCTCTTTTGGAAGGTAGGCAAGCATGTCCTGAGGTATCTCAAGGGCACATCTGAGTATGTATTATGGTACAGACAAACGGATGAGGTGAAGTTGCATAGATTCACTAATGCAGATTGGGCAGGTAGCCTAGTAGACAGAAAGAGCACATCAGTAGGGATTTTTAGTTTTGGATCTACATAATTTTCTTGGTACAGCAGGAAACAAATATCTATGGCACTCAGTTCAGTAGAAACAGAATACATGGCAACAAGTCAAGCTGCATGTGAGGCTATCTGGATGAGGAAGATCCTGGTCAGTTTGTTTGGTTCACATTTAGATCTTATAGTGATACATTGTGATAATCAAAGTTGCATTAAACTCTCGATTAATCCTATGTTTCATGATCGATCTAAACATATTGATATCCTGTATCATCATATCATATATTTTGTGCAGCGGAAGATCATGTTTCTTCAGTACATTCCTATGGAAGATCAGGATGCAGATATTCTGACAAAGGTGCTCACCAAGAGAAAATTAGAATACCATAGAAGCAAGATCGAGGTGAAGGATAATGCCTATCATGTTGAGAGGGAGTATTGATATTCAACAAGATGATAAAGCTTAGTGAAAATCAGTCACCTTCGCTAAGTGGGCCCGCAGGCTATTTTTAGGTGTAAGTCTATTTTTAGACTATGTCTATTTTTAGACATGGTGATCATATTTCAGAAGTTGCAGGATGCTATTTGTGGATGGTTGGTCAACTTGGAAAAATATATGAAATTCTATTTTTAGAATATTGGGTGAAGTCTATTTATAGATCATCAATCTAAAAGAAGATGCATGTCGGTTATTATTAGCTCTTAATAATAATCCCACAATAAACAACAACTTATTCTCTTGGAGCACTTTATTTCAGTGAACAGATTTGGAAAATCAGTGGGCTGAAGGAATTATGAATTCCTAGGGTTGACTGGTGGTTCAAGCATGGATGACTCAGTTAGAACTGAAGTGGAAAAGTTATGACAGAGTTGGAAGAGTAGTTCATGGAGTTGTTATTCAGTTTAACTCAGTTATTGGAGTTAAACTCAGTTGAGCTAGTTGTATCTAGTCTAACTAAATGATAAACTAGTGAGAGTGGAGTGAATTAATTAGTTAATTAATTCACAAATAATAACTCACTAATCAACTAAACAAATACAGCAGTTAACTACAGTTCATGTCAGTTCCAGCGGAGACCTAGTGGAGAGGTAGGTGAAAGGGTGAGATGGACTATCCGTTGTGACTATAGTGATGCATTGATTGCATCACACACACATTGGAGTTTCTAATGAGGATTGCGTAGTCAAGGCAAGGCCAATTCAAATTCATTCAGGGGTCTTCTTCATCAGGGATTGCGCAGTGGAGGTAGGCTATCAGGTGGCAAGAAATCAGTGCATGGATTTGCAGATTTCTTCATGTTAGTGTGTGACATTTGTATTCTACTAAGAGCTTGATGTACTAAGCTTTATATGCGATTGTTACATGATCTCCATGATACATAATATATGATAGTTGGGGTTTTTAGCTTCAGGATTTCCCATTAAACAACTGTGTTATGTGCGATTGTTTTTATTGCTTCATGTGTTTGCAATTGAGTTTAAATTTCCGCAAAAGATTAACAGTGGAAGGATTCTGTATTTAGCAAGAAGATAAATATTGTTAGATCAGGAGAATTTAGATATCTACATGCATATGTTATATAATTTCTACAAGAAGGAGAGGGTAGGGAGGAAGGTCAGCATCACATGATGAGGAGCACACACCCCTATCTATTTCAGAGAGTTAATGCAAAGAAGAGGCAAACTTGTTGAGATTCAACAAGATGATGAGCTTAGTGAAAAGAGTCACCTTCACTAAGTGGGCCCGCAGGCTATTTTTTGTGCAAGTCTATTTTTAGACATGGTGATCATATTTCAGAAGTTGTAGGATTCTATTTTTGGATGGTTGGTCAAGTTGGAAAAATAGATGAGATTATATTTTTAGAATATTGGGTGAAGTCTACTTATAGATCGTCAATCTAAAAATAGATGCATGTCGGATATTATTGTAGAAATTATATAACTAATGCATTATACATCCAAGATTCTCCTGATCACACACTATTTGACTTCATGCACAATATAAAATCCCTTCTACTATTGATCATTACTTGAGGAAATAAAATCAATTGCATGCACACATTAAAACCATAAAAATTCACACATATGAACACAGTAATTTATGGGAAAGCTTAATGCTAAAAACCCCCAACTATTTGTATATTATATGTCATAGAGATCATGTAACAATCATTATACAAAGCTCCTCACAATATCTCAGTACAATCTCCAATTGCTACACACTAATCAGGTCTGATCTAGCAAATCCCATGCACCGATCTCTGCCACTTGCTAGCCTACCTCTACTGCGCAATCACTGCTAAAGAATGGCTCTGAATGAACTCGAATTGGTCCAGCCTTGCTCACACAATCCTCATTGGCATCTCCAACCATTGTGTGTTGCAATTCATGCAACACTATAGTCACAACTGATATTCAACCTACTCTTTCACCTAACTCTCCACTGGTCTCCACTGAAATTGTCCATGCACTGTAGTTAACTGATGTATTCTTCAGTTGATTAATGAGTTAATAATTAGTGAATTAATTAATAATTAATTCACACCACTCTCACTAGTGTATCAATCAGTTAGACTAGATACAACTAGCTCAACTATGTCTAACTAATTTAAACTGAAAACAACTCCACCAACTACCTCAATAACTCCACCAAACTCAGTCACGTGAGTTCTAACTGAAGTCTCCATGCAATAGCTCCACTTAACCCTCAGGAATAGCGTAATTCCTTCTTTCGGATCCTGTGCCACATCTGTGCACTTAACTGAAGTACTCCAAGAGAATAAGATAATGTTTATAGTCTAAATATTATTAAGAGCTAATAATATTCGACATATCTATTTTTAGACTCGCAATCTAAAAATAGATTCCGCCCAATATGTCTAAAAATATAAGTCCATCTATTTTTTCCAACTTGACCAACCATCCACAAATAGCATCCTGCAACTCATAGAATATGATCGACATGTATAAAAATAGACATAGTCTAAAAATAGACTTGCGCCAAAAATAGCCTGCGGGCCCACTTAGTGAAGGCGACTCTTTTCACTAAGCTCGTCATCTTGTTGCAATCTCAACACTCCCTCTCAACAAGATAGGGATTATCTACCACCCCGATCTTGCCCCTGTGGTATTCGAATTTTCTCCTGGTGAGCGCCTTCATCAAGATATCAGCATCCTGATCCTCCGTAGGAATGTAAGAAAGTAACATGATCTTCCGCTGCACACAATCTCTGATATGATGATACCAAATGTAAATGTGTTTAGATCTATCATGAAATACTGGATTAACCAAGAGTTTGATGCAACTCTTATTATCACAATATATCACAGTAGGATCTAAGTGTGAACCGAACAACCCGACCAGGATCTTCCTCATCCATATAGCCTCGCATGCAACCAAACTCGGCATGCATGTACTCGGCCTCAGCAGGCGAGTGCCACGGATCTGCTGCAACTACGATGTGCAGAAAATGTTGTTTAGATGATCACAAAAGCCCCTCACAATAGATGTGCTCTTTTTACCGTACATTGGGCTCTGCCCAATCTGCATCTGTGACCACGCTCAATCCTCATCTGTCTGTCATGCCATAATCCATCCAGTGTGCCTATGAGATATCTCAATACATGCTTTCCTGCCTTCCAAAAGAGCTTGGTAGGCTTAACCATAGCTTGTGAAAGTTGGTTAACAGCATAGCATATGTCGGGTCGTGTATTGACTAGATACATAAGTGACCCCACCAACTGTCGATAAACAGTGGCATCCACTACCTCCGCCGAAGTAGCATCCTCCTTCCTCCATCCACCAGGAAGAGGAGTATTAACAGGCTTGCAGCGATGCATGTTGAACTTCTCCAGTTTCTCCTGGGCATACTTGCCTTGAGAAACAAACAATCCATCACTACGCTGCCAAATTTCCAATCCCAGGGAATAATGAAGGAGACCCAAGTCCTTCATCTCAAACTCCTTTGCAAGATCAACCTTGCATGAGTGTATCAATAGTTCATCACCTGTCAAAATCAACTCATCTACATAAAGTACAATGATCAACAACTTACCCTCCATCACAATCTGGTATAGGTTAGGATCCGCCTCACTCTTGGAGAATCCAATTTCGGTGAAATAACTGTCTATCCATGTGTACCAAGCATGAGGTGCTTGTTTCAACCCATATAGCACTCTCTTGAGCTTGCACACATGCGACTCGCTGCTGAAGATCTCGAAACCTTTGGGCTGCTCTATGTAAACCTCCTCCTCAATGAATCCACTGAGGAACGCAGTCTTCACATCCATCTGATGAATGTGCCATCCCATCTGTGCTGAGAGAGCTAGGATGCTCCGTATGGAAGAATACCTTGCGACAAGTGCAAAGGTTTCCTCATAGTCGATCCCCTCAATCTGTGAGAAGCCCTGGGCAAAAAATCTTGCCTTGTACTTCTCGACGCTCTTGTTAGCTGCTTGCTTCACTTTGTAGATCCATCTCAAACCTACCATTGATTTCCCTTCCGGCCTTGGGACAATCTCCCATGCACTGTTTCTGACAATCCAATCATACTCTTCCACCATGGTATCTACCCATGCAGGGTACTCCACGGCTTCCTCGAAAGAGGATGGTTCTGTCACGATACACTTGCTCATCAGAGCCATGTATCGATGTCATCGATCGAGTGTGAATTTCTGTCTGCGTTGTGATGTAGGTGCTCCTACAATCCTCTCTACATCTTGAGTCAGTCGCTCAGCTTCTGTAGTGCACTTCCGCCCTCTGATGGTTGGCGCTGCATGAGTGGTATCTTCCACTCCATGAACCTCCTCTTGTGGTGGATCCACATCCAGAGACTCATCCTTAGGAACTAAAAGCTCCTCATCTACATGCAAGTGTGGCTTCCTCTCAAGTGAACACTTCATGGCTTTCTCCTCATGAAATTTGATATCCCGTCGCACAACAGTCTTGCGAATTTCTGGCAAATACACACGATAGTTGTGGGGCGTATCAGTGTACCCCACAAATATCCCAACCTCTGCGGTCGGCTCCAGCTTCTTCTACCGCGTCCTTACGTCACATGAATGCAAACGGGTGAGCAAAATCTTCAAATGAGCTCTCCAGGCCACAACACAAACTTCCTCCTCGGGTGTACTCATTAGTACTGCCGTGAGGACAACAGTTTTGCACATAAACCGTAGTATTGCATGCCTCAGCCCACAAGTGTATGGGAAGGCCCTGATCATGTAACATCACCCATGCAACACCCATGATCGTTTTGTTCTTTCACTCTACGACCCCATTCTACTGTGGGTTATGAGGCGTTATGAGCTCTCTTTGAATTCCTTTTGCACTGCAAAAGTCCTTGAATTCTCCAGAGATGAATTCACCACCATTTTTGCTCTTAAGAGCCTTCACTTCCTTCCCTGATTCTTTCTCAACCAGTGCCTTGAACTCACATAACTTTGAGTATGTCGCGCTCTTCTTTTGCATGAAGAAGATCCAACACTTACAAGAAAAATCATCAACAAATATCACATAATACTTGTGCTTTACTGTCGAAGCTACTGAGAAAGGTCCACACACGTCTATGTGAATTCTCTCAAGGATTTTCGTGGCACGACTATCCTTCTCGTGAAAGGTGGCTTTCACAAATTTTTCCCAAAAATTAATCCCTTTCAGCGAGTATTTGCGCAAATGTACCTTTGGGAAGCCCGATAGAAATTTGCTGCAAAATTTTCAAAGCACCATGGTGAAGATGGCCCAATCTCCTGTGCCATAGCTCGCCCTCATCCCAGCTCACCACTCCTTCTACCTTGCCTGCCATTATTGCGCAGGCATCTACCTGCAATTGATAAAGGTTCTTAACTCGAACCCCTATCCTCGGGTTTCACCAGTTGCCTTACTGCGCAGGAAAGCCTTTCCCTTTCTAAAGACAACATCATATCCCTTGTCTTCCAACATTGCCACAGAGATAAGATTCTTCTTCAATCCTGGAACATGCATGACTTCCTTCAATATGAAGGGTTTACCAGACTCCCTCTCAAAGGAAATGGTCCCAGTATACGGAGTGTGCCCCTTGTCTACTAGCATAGATCCATCTAAAACATGGATCTAACATGAGCCGAAAGGGATCAAATTACTTTTGTTGCAAACTTATTTTAGAATACAAAAATTTGTTATTGTTTAAATTTAAATTTTGATTGTTGTAGAGATTACATAACATGTGTATTGAAACACTTTATATTAATTCATATTAAATTATTTTATTCATAACTCACATTGGATATTTGATTCTATCATACATTAAAATATTTTATTTTGACATTTTTTTCTATATATAGATTTATATAAAGTTGATATCACTTATTAAAATATTTTTTTAAAACATAACGTTTAAACATCTTACGCACATATTTTTTTTACTTCTAATTACTCTACATGATATTAGGTCATATGGACAACTAATTAAAAATGCATAGCATATATATATATATATATATATATATATATATATATATATATTATAGCCGACATTGTTTTTCTATTTAGAGAATATTTTACCAAGGGCCTTGAGAGATCCAATATCAAACTTTTTTTTTAAATTACATGTCAATTAATACATTTTACTGCTTCGTAAATTTGTGATTAATATAGTTTTATGTGGTAATTTTTCATTGTTTAAATTGTATAATTTTATGTTTTATCATTATTAATATTTTATATTAAAAATTGAATTAGTGGGACATTTTCCTCTTATTAAAATGTAACTACTCTACATTACCTTCAATTAATTTTTCCTTTCAAGCTAAGGTTAACACACCTACACATATATATATACACACTTTCTATAGAGATAGAAAATCCATGCTAAAATATATTAGTTAAAATGGATATTCAAACACTTTCTTTAAGTTCTATATATATATTTTATTTCTATAAAGTTGTATAAAATTATAATATCAACCCTTAAATGTTGTGTTAAAAGATTTTTAAGTGTTTAAATTATTTTTATTATTTTTTGAGGACGTGACATACTTACACATCTCCCTTGTACTGGATTCTAGAATGAGCCTTTTGGCTCAATTATAATATCAACACTTAATTGTTGGGTTAATAGATTTTTAATTGTTTAAATTATTTTTATTATTTTTTGAGGACGTGACATACTTGACATCTCCCTCATATTGGATTGTAGAATGAGCCTTTAGCCAATGCGCCTTTTGGCTCAATTATAATATCAACACTTAATTTTTGGGTTAATATATTTTTAATTGTTTAAATTATATATATTATTTTTTGAGGACGTGACATACTTAACATCTCCCTCATATTGGATTGTAAAATGAGCCTTTCGGCTCAATGAGCCTTTTGGCTCAATTATAATATCAACACTTAATTGTTGGGTTAATAGATTTTTAATTGTTTAAATTATTTTTATTATTTTTTGAGGACGTGACATACCTAACATCTCCCTCATATTGGATTGTAGAATGAGCCTTTCGGCTCAATCATCGCCCATCTCGATGTGCACTCCAATATATTTCTCATCCAGATCGCGCAAAACAAATATTTGTCTCCGATCATGTGGAAAGACGCACCACTGTCAAGAAACCACACTGATCCCATCACACTTGAGACCAAGCATGCGATCAGCAAAAAATCTAGCTCAAACTGCGAGGCTAAGGCCTCTCCAGCTGCAGATCCAGCAGCCTGCTTATTTTTCTTCTTTTGTGGACAATTTTTGGGGTAATGTCCGTGTTGGTGACAGTGAAAACACTTCACCTTGGACATGTACTGCTTCTTGCATTTCGCACCAGATTGAGAAGAATTATTCTTGCTCTTCCCCTTCCTTGCTTTGGCAGCAAAAGGGAAATTTTCTTCATCTACATTCTTCGATGAAGATCCGTCCCTGGTGCTCCGCCTTATCTCCTCCTACACAAGATTCGACCAAAGTCGCTCCCATCCTGGTAGTTTCTCCCGACCATTAACAGAGTCCTGATAGGAATGCCAAATCTTCGGAAGCCTAAGGAGAGCCAAGCTCACCAATTCCTCGTCATCTACAGTAACCCCCACACTTCCCAACTCATCCTTGCACTGGAAAAAATTCGTGAGGTACTTGGGTATACTGTCACCTTTCTCCATTTATTTTCCTGAGCTTATCCTTGAGCGACAACTTCCTCTAGTCGCTCTTGCTTTGGAAAAAGTTTGTCAAAGCTTTCCACATAAAGAATGGAGAAGCTTTACCATGAACGCTGGACACTATGTGATCCTTCACACCTTCCAACAGAATCCTTCGACATTTTGTTGTCTTCTTTTGCCATGCGTCAAGTGCGGTAGCATCGCTAGAAGCAGGTTTTGGAATTTCTACATCTATGAACTCCTTCAACCCATTGTCCTCTAGCACCACCTCCATCCTGTCCTTCCATGCAATATAATTTCAGCTGCCCTCAAGGGCATACTCCAATCGCAATCCATTGAAAGACATCTCAACTTCGACTCCAAGAAAACACTGCTGCAAATTTGAATTCCACCAGCACAAAACTCAATCACTTCAATGATTTTCAATTGCTCCAATGATCAATATCCCTCTGATACCATGTAGAAATTATATAACTAATGCATTATACATCCAATATCCTCCCGATCACACACTATTTGACTTCGTGGATAATACATAATCTCTTCTACTATTGATCATTACTTGCAGAAATTAAATCAATTGCATGCACACATTAAAACCATAAAAAATCACACATATGAACATAGTAGTTTACGAGAAAGCTTAAAGATAAAAACCCCCAACTATATCTATAATATATGTCATACAGATCATGTAGCAATCCTCATACAAAGCTTACCACAAGCTCTAAGTACAATCTCCAGTCGCTACACACTAATCAAGTCCGATCTAGCAAATCCCATGCACTAATCTCTGCCACCTGCTAGCTTGCCTCTACTGCACAATCCCTACTGAAGAATGGATCTGAATGAACTCGAATTGGTCCAGCCTTTCTCATGCAATCCTCATTGGCATCTCCATCTATGTGTGGTGCAAAATCATGCAACACTATAGTCACAACTGATAGTCTACTTTCTCTTTCACCTACCCCTCCACTGGTCTCCACCGAAAATTGTGCATGCACCGAGTTAATCGATGTATTCTTCGCCTTGATTAATGAGTTAATAATTAGTGAATTAATTAATAATTAATTCACACCACTCTCACTAGTGTATCAATCAGTTAGACTAGATACAACTAACTCAACTATGTTTAACTAAGTTAAACTGAACACAACTCCACCAACTACCTCAATAACTCCACCAAACTCTGTCACATGAGTTCTAACTAAAGTCCCCATGCAATAGCTCCACTTAACCCTCAAGAATAGTGTAATTCCTTCTGTCAGCTCTTGTGCCACATCTGTGCACTTAACTGAATTTCTCCAAGAGAATAAGATAATGTTTATAGTCCAAATATTATTAAGAGCTAATAATATTCGACATATCTATTTTTAGACTGGAAATCTAAAAATAGATTCCGCCCAATATGTCTAAAAATAGAATTCCATCTATTTTTTTTCCAACTTGACCAACCATCCACAAATAGCATCCTGCAACTCATAGAATATGATCGACATGTCTAAATATAGACATAGTCTAAAAATAGACTTGCGCCAAAAATAGCCTGCGGGCCCACTTAGTGAAGGCGACTCTTTTCACTAAGCTCATCATCTTGTTGCAATCTCAAAAATTGTTAGCCCTTAATAATTATCCGACTATAAACAATAACTTATTCTCTTGGAGCAATTAATTTCAGTGTACAAATTTGTCAAATCAGTGGGCTGAAGGAATTACCGAATTCCTAGGGTTTACTAGTGGCTCATGCATGGAGGACTCAGTTAGAACTGAAGTGGAAAATTTATGACAGAGTTGTAAGAGTAGTTCATGGAGTTGTATTCAGTTTAACTGAGTTAAAGTGAGTTAGACTCAGTTGAGCTAGTTGTATCTAGTCTAACTGAATGATACACTAGTGAGAGTGGAGTGAATTAATTAGTTAATTAATTCACAAATAATAACTCATTAATCAACTAAACAAATACAATAGTTGACTACAGTGTATGTCAGTTCCAATGGAGACTCAGTGGAGAGGTAGGTGAAAGGGTGAGATGGACTATCCATTGTGACTATAGTGATGAATTGATTGCACCACACACACATTGGAGTTGCCAATGAGGATTGCACAGTCAAGGCAAGGGTAAATCGAATTCATTCAGAGTTATTTTTCAGCAGGGATTGTGCAGTGGAGGCATGCTATCAAGAGGGCCAAAATCAATGCGTGGATTTGCAGATTTCATCTTGTTAGTGTGTCATGATTGATTGTACTGAGAGCTTGATGTACTAATCTTTGTATGAGATTGTTACATGATCTCCATGATACATAATATATGATAGTTGGGGTTTTCAGCTTTAGGATTTCTCATTAAACAACTGTGTTATGTGCAATTGTTTTTATTTATGCTTCACATGTGTTTGCAATTAATTTTCTGCAAAAGATTAACAGTGGAATGATTATTTATTTTGCAAGAAGTTAAATATTGTGAGATCAAGGGAATATAGACATATGCATGCTTAATGTATATAATTTCTACAAGACTGATTTGCGTTGTGAAGGTAGGGACAAATTTGTCCATCCATATGTGCAGTCTACTCTTGACATTGATGTCTCATTGCATGGAGGCATTTCACCAGGGAGACCACCAGATCAGGAGATGATGAGGAATGCTTCACATTGGATAACACCACTCATACTTTGGAGGGGTCAATTGCAGTGCAGAGATTTTTGGGTAGACTCAAGGAGGAGGGAGGCATTCTCCCATTTTCAGCATTACCCACTCTCACTACATATACTGTGCTGACAGAAGTTGTTGCAATGATGGAGGATGGCACCTTCATGGTGAAAGGGAGTTGCTCCATGGATTTGCAGAAACAGAGGGTATTTCCTTTGAGGAAGGAATCCTCCATACATTGGAGTAGATGGAGGCCACTCATGCTTACATTGGCCAAGATCAGGAGGATATTTTGGATGGTAGCTTCTCATGGGAGACCAACTTCCAAAAGTCACCACTTCTATTTGAGCATGAGTAGCTGCAGGAGGGGCATGGCAACATTTTGGAGGATGACTTTGGCATGAGGGATGTCAAAGGAGAAGACAGTAGCATGTGGGGAGCTTCACATTCTATGTCTTTAGCGATGTCTCTTAGGAGGATTGATCCATATTGGAGGTATCAACTCTTGGTAGAGTACTCCAAGGATCTTGGTGCTTGCATGATTCTTGATGACCCAGAGGGAGATTATAGATACATGGTGGTTGGAGAGGTCATCTATTCTCATGGTAGAGTCTTATTGACTAGGGTCTATGAGCTCAAGAGGAAGCTTTTACATGCAGCACATGTGGACTTTATTTCCATGCACTTTGATGCATTTCATTCTTTGATGGAGGTGTTCACTTGGGAGGGCATTCAATAGGATGTATATCAGCATGAGGAGAGATGCATAGCCCAAATGGTGATGGAGAGGTTTTCACAGGCACTTCCCTACTCATTGGGGATGAGGGGGAGCTTTCAGTTGAGCCATTTCAACTCAATGACCAAAGTACAGTAGAGAAGGTACATTTTTGCATTATGATTCACACTTCTTTAATTTATATGAGCAGCATGTTGCATTAAGGAGGGTCATTCCTTCTTATACATTATATTATGATGTACTTGAGGCCTAATTTAGCATTGAGATTGGTTATACTATTGGTGGTTTGTTGGGGAAGGCACATGATTCTTGGTGTGCACCATTGACACCACATCCTACATTCATGATTCCATCTTATGGGATGATTGTGGCAGCAAAAAAGTGGCTGGAAGGACACTTGTTATTCATTATTTTGAGGCACGCAAGGGATGCACTGCACTAGTTCCATGTGTGGAACTATGATCCACTTTCTGGTTGTCATATGGAAACTTGTTTTCACTGGTTATTTCTTCCATATATTGTTGATGTTCCTATGTTCATGGGGAGATTTTTTTGGAGAGTGGGACAAGAGTTGGAGGTGTCCATTGGAGGTATGATTCTCCCTACTTTACATGTTTCATGTTTTAGGAGAGACATGGGAAAACCATGATTTCCATGCTACATCTCTTTTCTTCATATGGGAGGGGCCATTTGGAGAACTTGAGTTCTTGGAGGAGGCACTTCATGGCTAATTTGTTTAGTGGGGTAAATTGGGCCATTCTTGGAGACCATGTCATTTCAGCCCAAGATCAGTAGCAGCCCTATAATTACCATAAATGGAGAGAGAAACACCTTGGGTGGAGAAATCTAATCTCTCCATGCAGCCCCAATACATTTCATAAAACCGAGGTTGAGGATTCTTTTGATGAGCTACCTAGAATGGCTCATTTCATTTGGATGATAGCATGGGTTTGGGAGTATCTAATTGGGCATGAGATCCCCTATGCTTTTCATAACTCCTACCTTGAGGGGGCCATGGGACAGTAAGAAGGTTTCCACTTATACATTCCACCTTTTTATGATGTGAACCATTTGGTTTGACATGATTTGGAAGAAACATTGGAGGGAAGACCTATTGTATATTACTTTGAGCAGTGGTGGGAACCATTGATGAGGAGGCCACAAGAGGAGGAGGGGAGGAATTTTTCTCTCCCTTAACATTTGCTTGAGGACAAGAAAAATTTTGGAGGGGAGGACTGTAATGTTCCAAAAATTTGGCCTTCAAGCTAAATGGAATATTATAGTTGTTTTATCACTAGGTAGGTGAATAAGTGGGTGGGAAGGCCCATAAGTCTCCTTAGCAACAATAAAAACACTTCAAGTATGAAAGGGGGCCATTTTAGCAGCTAAATAAAGCACTTCCAAGTACGAACAGGGGTTGGATCATGTTGATTCAGTCAAATTTGACCAAGTCAACAACGTTGTTATGGAGGAGTGGAGATTAATTAAGGAATAACGCAGTTTTGGAGGGAGATTGATATCATGAAGGAAATCACCTAATTAAGTGGGGACAAGGGCAAGCAAGCTCATATTCTATTTAAGGAAGAGGATGGTATCCATATGGGCTTATTTTTTATATTATTATTTTGATATTGGTTTGCTTAGACTTTGCTCCCTCTTGTTTTCTAGCAGGGTAGCTGTGATGTTTAGCACCGGGTATTCCCGAGCAGGAATCCCGCCTCTTTCCTTGAGGAGCCTCTTGGAAGAGTACTGTATTCATTTCCACATTCAATTTTTTAGGCCAAGCTATATCTTTCTTCATCAACGCAGTTTCTGCAGGTTATTGTGCTGTGTTGCAGGGTGCAGCAGTGGAGGGGTTAGAATCCCACTTTCTGAGCTAGTTTCTCATAGGAGGAAGGTTTCCTTCTCTTGGGCAATCTATTTGGAGATTTCTTGAGCATATTTTAGATCTTTGGCACCAGGCCATATATTTCCCATCATTTCCAGCATTTTTCTAGCTGGGAATTGCATTATTTTATAGGGTAGCTTCAGTGGAAGATCTTGTGGTTCCTTTGCAGTGTTTTCTTTCGATTGAGGGTTAGTCCTTTCATGGGAGGAGACCTTTTAGGGGATCTGCCTTAGATATGTTATATTTCAGCCTTCCACACTCTTTTTCTTTAGTTTGCAGTGAATCTTCAGCCATTGGGCTTTAGATCCCATCTTGTATAGGGTGTATTTCTGAAAACCCTTTCCGGGTTCTTTGTAGGAGTTGGTATTGAGCCTAGATCTGTATTGGGCATATATTTTGAGGCATATAACAACCCTAAAACTTTTGTAAATTATTTATATGTAGCAGTGTGTTTATAACTGCGCTGTAGAAGTCTCTGGTATTCTTGTATTGTGACAACAACTCATTTGTGGAGTGATTTCTTAGGGGAGGCTTGTTCCTTCATTGTATATGATTCATGCCTCACTATTATGTATTGATTTGTTGATATAATACATGATTTTATGTCTCCATATTGGTCTCCAATGTTTATGAGTTGATTTACACTGCTATTTCCAGTTTTTTGTTTATGTATTGTTGCATTCCCCATTTGGGATATTACAGATCGATGATGGTTTGAATTGACTGGGGTCAAATTCATGGTACCATGTGAGCGATTCTGTAGTTAAGTCTACGTAAGGTAGAAAGACATTGAGATTCGTCATGGGTTTTTTATCATAGTATGTAAGTTGGTCAACGATGATGATTTTATGTTCATGGGGGAACATCATAACCCTAAACACAGAGGATGGTATTGCAGTCTTGGCATACATATAAATCTGCCTGAAGAGTATATTATAGTCAAGATGTGCATCCAAGAATGCAATGTCTATAAGTATTGTCTTTTCGGCCAATTTTACATGGAAATTTTGATATAAACTGACGAGAGTTGAAGGTCAACCATTGTATGCTCTAAGCATGATGTCAGATGGTTTTAGTTCAAGTGATCCAAAATTTTTCCAAATGGATTTGGACATGATGCATGTAGATTCTCCTTCGTCAATGATGCATCAGTGTATGGTGATATTTTGGACTGACACTGGTATCTGGAAGGCGACCAGAGAAGGAATCCTGGGGGTGGCTTTGTCTAGGTCAAAAGCCATTAGGCGTGAATCAGAGGGGTCGATTACGCCTAATGTGGAAAGTAAGGATTTCCGTTGTTTTAGGCATGATTGTAGGACGTCTAAGGTTGACATGGCAACATGTGATTGTGCTAAATAATCCACTATGTTGTAGTTATGGGCATATTTTGAGTGGTGTCCTATGCACTTGGTTGGCCCCTTAACAGCTTTTGGAAGGGGTTCAATAGGTACTTTGGATATGGTCAACAGTGCAGTATGTGCACTCATTCTCGTACCTGGGCATCATAATTCATGTTCCTTGTTTGGAAAAACATTTCTTTGCCAGTCATGTAAATTTCATGGTTGTCACTCCCGGTATCATTTTGGGGTGGTTGTTTTTGTTGGGTGTTAACCACTCCCTGGTGGGGAAAGGTCCCTTGCATTACAACAATTTTCTGTGTATGTCCCCCTTGTCCACAGTTACCCTGAAGGTTTTTTTGTTTCAGTGAGTTCAGGACAGTGGTGAGCGTATTGGCCATACTCACCACACATGGCATAAGAATGGTTTTTCCTTTGACTTGACCTCTTGTTCTGCCCTTGGGATTTGTTGTTTGGCTCTTGGTTTTGATTTATGTTGGGGTTTCCCCCAGACTAAAATCTCGGGGGGTGTTTCTGGTTACCGCCCCCTTGTCCAGAGTCTCCCATTTATTTATTCTTAGGCTTCTTTCCTGTAGTGTTAGGAGGATTATTATAGTTCTCTTGGTCATAATACTGGCACTGCTGATCCTGATATGGTTGCACTAAGTTCATCGATGCATTGTTCTGTGGTGGTGGATTTTACGTGGGAAAAGGAGAATATTGGTTTCCCTGTACCTAATTGGTGTATGGTTACTGGGGGGAATCTCTTCCATCAACATTCCTAGATGAGTATTGGGTTCCCTAGGAGGAAGGGTATGACCCTCCCTGCTGTTGGTGGTATGATGACACCCTATTCGTCATATTATGCAAAGGTGTAGATTGACTTTAGTGGTAGCCAGGTTGCATCATGTTCTGGGTAGAATGATACTGTAGAAATTTGAATAATAGATGAATTATTCACTGAGATTATCCTGATTACACACTATTTAAGCTTCATGCATAATACATAACCTCTTCTACAATTGATCATCAATTTGCGGAAATAGAAGCAGTCGCATGTGCACATTAAAACATAATCAAGCACACATAACACAGTATGTAATGGGGAAATCTTACAGCTGAAAACCCCCAACTATCTGTATATTATAATGATAGAGAACATGTAACAATACATAGCACAAAGCTCCTCACAGCTCTTAGCACTATCTCACATGCTACACACAAACTAGCTCAGATATGAACAAGTCACAAGTTCAAATCTCTTCCACCTGTCTGCCTGCCTCTACTGCGTAATCCAAGATGAATAATGATGAGATCCAAGTTTGAATCCCACTGGCTTGTACTGCACAATCCTCATTGGCAATCTCAATCAATGTGTGTGTAAATCTCATGCACAGCTATAGTCACAACTAATAGTAGACTCACCCTTTCACCCACCTCTCCACTGAACTGTCCATGCATTGCAGTTAACTGATGTATTATTTAGTTGATTTATGAGTTAATAATTAGTGAATTAATTAATAATTAATTCACACCACTCATCACTAGTGTATTTATCATTTAGACTAAATACAACTAGTTCAACTAAGTTAAACCGAACATAACTCCACCAACTGTCTCATCAACTCCACCAAACTCTGCCACATGAGTTCTAACTGAAGTCAACCATGCAATAGCTCAACTAACCCCTAGGAAAAGTGTATTTCCTTCTTTCAGCTGCATGTGCCACATCCAAGCATCAAACTGAAGTGCTCCAAGAGGATAAGATAATGTTTATAGTCCAAATATTATTAAGGGCTAATAATATTCGACTGATCTATTTTTAGACTGGCAGTCTAAAAATAGACTTCGCCCAATGTCTAAAAATAGAGGTCCATATATTTGTACCAACTTGACCAACCATCCACAAATAGCATCCTGCAACTCATAGACCATGATCCATATGTCTAAAAATACACATAGTCTAAAAATAGACTTTGCGCCAAAAATAGCCTGCAGGCCCACTTAGTGAAGGCGACTTCTTTTCACTAAGCTCCATCATCTTGTTGAATTTTCAACACTCCCTCTCAACAAGATATGGATTATCTGCAACCCCTATCATGCCTCTGTGGTATTCGAATTTTCTCCTGGTGAGCGCCTTCGTCAAGATATCAGCATCCTAATCCTCCGTGGGAATGTATGAAAGTAACATGATGCTCCACTGCACACAATCTATGATATGATGGTACCTGATGTCGATGTGTTTGGATCTATCATGAAATACTGGATTAGCCAAGAGTTTAATACAACTCTGGTTATCACAATAAATCACAGTAGGCTCCAAGTGTGACCCGAACAACTCGACCAGGATCTTCCTCATCCATATAGCCTCGCATGCAGCCAAACTCGCTGTCATATACTCAGCCTCTGCTGAACTGAGTGCCACGGATCTCTTCTTCCTGCTGTACTAAGAAACTGTTGTCGACCCGATACTGAAGATCCCTCCAGATGTGCTCTTTCTATCCGTTGGGCTCCCTGCCCAATCTGCATCCGTGAAGCCACATAGCTTCACCTCATCCTCTTGTCTGTACCACAATCCATATCCCGATGTGCCTCTAAGATCGATGTGCCTCTAAGATAGCGCAATACATGCTTGCCTGCCTTCCATAAGAGCTTGGTTGTCTTAACCATAGCTTGTGAAAGCTGGTTAACAGCATAGCATATATCGGGTCGTGTATTGACCAGATACATAAGCGACCCCACCAACTGTCGATAAACAGTGGCATCCACTACCTCCGCTGAGGTAGCATCCTCCTTCCTCCAACCTCCAGGAAGAGGAATATCAACAGGCTTGCAGCCATGCATATTGAACTTCTCCAATATCTCCCGGGCATACTTACCCTGAGAAACAAATAGTCCATCACTGTGCTGCCAGATTTCCAATCCGAGGAAATAATGAAGGAGGCCCAAGTCCTTCATCTCAAACTCTCTTGCAAGATCCTCCTTGCATGAAAGTATCAACAGCTCATCACCCGTCAAAATCAAATCATCTACATAAAGTACAATGATCAGCACCTTACCCTCCACCACAATCTGGTATAGGTTAGGATCCGCCTCACTCTTGGAGAATCCAAGTCCGGTGAAATAACTGTCTATCCATGTGTACCAAGCATGAGGTGCTTGTTTCAACCCATACAGCGCTCTCTTGAGCCTACACACATGCGACTCGCTACTGAAGATCTCGAAACCTTCAAGCTGCTCTATGTACACCTCCTCCTCAATGACTCCATTAAGGAACGCAGTCTTCACATCCATCTGATGAATGTGCCACCCCATCTGCGCTGAGAGAGCTAGGATCGTCTGTATGGAATAATACCTTGCGATAGGTGAAAAGGTCTCCTCATAATCGATCCCCTCTATCTGTGAGAAGCCTCGGGCAGAAAATCTTGCCTTGTACTTCTCCACACTCCCGTCAGTTGCCTGCTTCACTTTGTAGATCCATCTCGAACCCACCACTGATTTCCCTTCCGGCCTCGGGACAATCTCCCATGCACTGTTTCTGACAATCGAATCATACTCTTCCACCATGTAATCTACCCATGAAGGGTCCTCCACAGCTTCCTCAAAAGAGGATGGCTCTATCACAACATATTTTCTCACAAGAGCCATGTATCGAGTGTACCGGTCCAGTGACTGTCTCTGTCTGCACTGTGTTGTAGGTGGTCCTTTAACCTTCTCTGCATCTTGAGCCAGTCGCTCAGCTTCTGTAGTGTGCTTTTGCCCTCTGATGGTTGGCACTGCATGAGTGGTCTCTTCCACTCCATGAACCTCATCTTATGGCTGATCCACATCCTGAGACTCATCCTTAGGAACTAATATCTCCTCATCTGCATGCAATTGTGGCTCCCTCTCAAGCGAACACTTCATGGCTTTCTCCTCCTGAAATTTGATATCCCGTCGCACAACAGTCTTGCGACTGTCTTGAAAATACACACGATAGTTGTGGGGCGTATCAGTGTACCCCACAAATATCCCAACCTCTGCGGTCAGCTCTAGCTTCTTCCTGGCATCCCTCGTCACATGAATGTAAACAGGTGAACCAAAAATCCTCAAATGGGAAATATCAGGCTTCTTACCAGAAAACGCCTCCTCGGGTGTACTCATGCCAAGTATCTTGTGAGGAAAATGGTTCTACACATATACTGCAGTATTGCATGCCTCCGCCCACAAGTGAATGGGTAGGCCCTGATCATGCAACATCGCCCATGCAGCACCCATGATCGTTCTGTTCTTCCGCTCAGCAACCCTGTTTTGCTGTGGGTTATGAGGTGCTATGAGCTCTCTTCGAATTCCTTCTGCGCTGCAAAAGTCCTTGAATTCACCAGAGATGAATTCACCACCATTGTCGCTCCTAAGAGCCTTCACATGCTTCCCCGATTCTTTCTCCACCAGCGCCTTGAACTCATAGAACTTTGAGTATGTCTCGCTCTTCTTTTGCATGAAGAACATCCAGCACTTCCGAGAAAAATCATCAACAAAGATCACATAGTACCTGTGCTTTGCTATCGAAGCTACTAAGAAAGGTCCACACACGTCTGTGTGAATTCTCTCAAGGATCGTCGTGGCGCGACTATCCTTCTCGTGAAAGGTTAATTTCACAAATTTTCCCAAGGTACACCCCTTGCACTGATCTGACTGCGCAAGAGTGCCCTTAGGAAGCCCAGTAGAATTTTGTTGCAGTATCTTCAAAGCTCCATGGTGAAGGTGGCCCAATCTCCGGTGCCATAGCTCGCCATCATCCCGACTCACCACTCCTTCTGCCTTGCATGCCATTTCTACGCAGCCATCTACTTGCAATTGATAAAGGTTCTTGACTCGAACCCCTATCTTCCGGATTTCTCCAGCTGTCTTACTGTGCAGGAAAGCCTTTCCTTTGCTGAAGACAACATCATATCCCTTATCTTCCAACATCGCCACAGAGATAAGATTCTTCTTCAATCCTGGAACATGCATCACTTCCTTCAATACAAAGGGTTTACCATACTCCCTCTCAAAGGAAATGGTACCGATACCAGTCGCACTGTATCTATCATTATCGCCCATCTCGATGTGCACTCCAAGATCTTTCTCATCCAGATCAGAAAACAAATCTCGATCTCCTGTCATGTGAAAAGATGCACCACTGTCCAAGAACCAAACTGAACCCATCACACTTGATACCAAGCATGTGATCAGCAAAAAATCCAACTTAAACTACGAGGCTAAGGCCTCTCCCGCTGCAGATCCAGCAGCGTGCTTATTTTTCTTCTTCTGCAGACAATTTGTGGCATAATGTCCGTGTTGGTGACAATGAAAGCACTTCACCTTGGACATGTCCTGCTTCTTGCCTTTCGCACCGGAATGAGAAGCTTTCTTGCTCTTCCCCTTCTTTTCTTTGGCAGCCAAAGCGCAATTTTCTTCATCAAATTCCTTTGATGAAGATCTGTCCCTGGTACTCCGCCTTATCTCCTCTTGCACAAGATCCGACCAAAGTCGCTCCCATCCTGGAAATTTCTCCCGACCATTGACAAAGTCCTGATAGGAATGCCAACTCTTCGGAAGACCAAGGAGAGCCAAGCTCACCAATTCCTCATCGTCTACAGTCACCCCCACACTTCCCAGCTCATCCCTGCATTGGATGAACTTCGTGAGGTACTTGGGCATACTGTCGCCTTTCTCCATCTTTATGTGTCTGAGTTTTTCCTTGAGCGCCAACTTCCTCTGGTCGCTCTTGCTTTGGAATAAATCTGTCAATGCTTTCCACATCAAGTATGGAGAAGCTTTTCCATGCAGGTTGGATACAATGTGATCCTTCATGCCCTCCAACAGAATCCTTCGACATTTTGCTGTCTTCTTTTGCCAAGCCTCAACTTGAGCAGCATCAGTAGGCTTTGGGACTTCAGCATCTATGAACTCCTTCAACCCATTGTCATCTAACACCGCCTCCATCCTATCTCTCCATGCAATATAATTCAAGCTGCCTTCAAGAGCATACTCCAATCGCAATCCATTGAAAGACATCTCGACTTTCGACACCAAGAAAACACTGCTGCAAATTCGAATTCCACCAGCTCAAAACTCAACCGCTTCTGATCTGTGAGAACAAGGTATTTCTAGCACAGATATTGACTGTAGGGGCATTTACTGGATATATCATCTTTTAAGGAAAGGATGGATCCAGAGGCTACCTGGCCCGCTTACAGACTCTGTCTACCGAAATAAATTGTAATCACTGTAATAGATCGGATGATCAATTTCGCTCCGATACCATGTATAAATTTGAATAATAGATGAATTATTCACTGATATTATCCTGATTACACACTATTTAAGCTTCATGCATAATACATAACCTCTTCTACAATTGATCATCAATTTGCGGAAATAGAAGCAGTCGCATGCGCACATTAAAACATAATCAAGCACACATATAACACAGTATGTAATGGGGAAAGCTTATAGATGAAAACCCCCAACTATCTGTATATTATAATGATAGATAAAATGTAACAATACATAGCACAAAGCTCCTCACATCTCTCAGCACTATCTCACATGCTACACACAAACTAGCTCAGATATGAACAAGTCACAAGATCAAATCTCTTCCACCTGTTTGCCTGCCTCTGCTGCGCAATCCAAGATGAATAATGATGAGATCCAAGTTTGAATCCCACTGGATTGTACTGCACAATCCTCATTGGAAATCTCAATCAATGTGTGTGCAGATCTCATGCACAGTTATAGTCACAACTGATACTAAACTCACCCTTTCACCCACCTCTCCACTGAACTGTCCATGCATTGCAGTTAACTGATGTATTCTTTAGTTGATTTATGAGTTAATAATTAGTGAATTAATTAAAAATCAATTCACACCACTCATCACTAGTGTATTTATCATTTAGACTAAATACAACTAGTTCAACTAAGTTAAACCGAACACAACTCCACCAAACTCTGCCACATGAGTTCTAACTGAAGTCAACCATGAAATAGCTCAACTAACCCCTAGGAAAAGCGTATTTCCTTCTGTCAGCTGCATGTGCCACATCCAAGCATCAAACTGAAGTGCTCCAAGAGGATAAGATAATGTTTATAGTCTAAATATTATTAAGGGTTAATAATATTTGACTGTTCTATTTTTAGCCCGGCAGTCTAAAAATAGAAACCGCCCAATGTCTAAAAATAGAGGTCCACCTATTTTTACCAACTTGACCAACCATCCACAAATAGCATCCTGCAACTCATAGACCATGATCCATATGTCTAAAAATAGACATAGTCTAAAAATAGACTTTGCGCCAAAAATAGCCTGCGGGCCCACTTAGTGAAGGCGACTTCTTTTCACTAAGCTCCATCATCTTGTTGCATTTTCAACAAATACGAATATACTGGGTACTAGATATTGGTGCATTAGGTGACCTTGGGTAAATGACCCGATCAAGCCATCTGTGGTATTCGACGCTCTTGGAAATTCTCTATATTTTTTCAGGCGCAGGCATTTGGAAGGACATTGTAGATATATCCTAACTGGATATAGATGAGTTTGAGATGCTGCGCTTTGAAAATGGCGTCGTCCTTGGAGGTAGGTCCTTATATCACCACATATTTTGAGATATCTGCTGTGAGAATTTTCAAAAACAATTCGAGTAAAACTCTATCTCCGAGTTTGGATTGTCACAAACCATGATGTCACCACCATTCGTGGAGATGTTCTGAGATACGGATAGCATGTTTGCCTTAAATGAGTCAACAATTCCATCCCCAAATCATGGTGGATGGGTAGCTGAAAATAAGTAAGGAACGCACTAGTGAGGACACTAAAGGTTCCATGCGAAGTAGAAGGCCACTCAACGTACCATTTCATAGCAGGCCTAGTTAGGGTGTGTTGAAACAGTCTCAGTCGAATAGTATCGTCAATAATACTATTAAACGAAAACCATAGGTGGAAAATCATAATATAACTTCTAGGGTCTTCCGCTTTCTTCCCTTCGAATTTTGGTATGTCTGAGGGGAGCTTCGTGGTCATGGGGGGCCAATTAGGGCTATGTCCAATGGATTCATTATTTATATTTGATAGATCTGTAAGGTTTAATGATGCTAAAAATGGTAACTGAGTATTCACTGCCATTATGTATTGTGGAAAAACAGGTGTGTGCGTGTAATATTTTATGGGGGGTGCCCGGAGAACATTGCCCTATGACATACCCTGTTGTGTGTTCTAATGACTTCCCAAAGGGGTAGTGTTCCTCTACCCTCTCAAGGTTGTGGGAGGATTTGAGTGTGGTGACCCTACTAGGGTTTCCACTAGTGTGGTGTTGGGTAACCTTTGGGGGTTTCCAACCAAAGATGCCCCAATAAAGGATGAATTGATAATGGTGGCGGTGTGTCGACTTTGACGCCTAAATGGCGAAAGACCTAGCACTCCTCCATCTTATGGGGGGAGGTCCAAAAAACGCCTAGATCGATGTTGGGGCCTTTGTTTTGGACAAGAAATTTTTGAAGTTGCAGAAAACCTGAAAATAGGTGGCGGAGCACAATCAAGGTAGACAGGGAGCTGGCACAGTTTCGGAAAACCTGAAGGCAGGTGGCAAAGAAAAAACAGATGACGACACAGATGGCAGAGATAGGAGACAAGGAATAAGAAATAGAACTCCCATTGATGAAGAAGACACAGAAGGGAGTAGAGCGCAAGGGAAAAACTGAGCAGAAAAGGGGCAAATATTGATAGTGTGAGTCAACAGGAACAAATAAGCAGGGAATAAATGACTCTGAGGACGGTTAGAGAGGAGCTAATAGGAGAGTAGAGCCTAGGGAGAGCTCTACGGAGCCGTATGTACTGAACTGAACTGTGTTAGACTCTACAGAGTATATTTGTATTTTTTTGAGCCAATTTTATGGAATCAGACTGATATTGTGCTGCGTATTATGGATTAGTTGATGCTTGATTGATTATGGTGTATGTATGTCTATTTTAAAATTTAATTTGATACCCTGAATATGTATTAATGACTAATAAATTTCTTCTTAAAGTTGAGATATATGAATGTCTTCTGTATGCACATAAGAGATGACTTGCATTTGTAATATTTCCTTGATGTTAATGATATAGTCTCTAATCCCAGTAAGGTCACGACATGCCTCGGGTGATACTCCTTGCTCTCTTGAGCAGGGTCAAAATCTCAGCATTGTCCTAGACTATAGCGGAAACCTTGTTGGCCCCAAGCCTGAACTTGGGTCTTGCCCAGAGACCTCCTATTTCACCAAAAAATGGTTCTGTTGTAGGGACCTAAAAATTTATCCAGAAGCTATATCATGGTATTGAGGATCTATGAGAAAGAACTACATAACTAGTGGTACAATTATGTAGATCAATTCATATCACAACAAGCAGAGCTTCGATCGCAGAGGGAAAATATTTTCAAGGATCAAATCCTATTTTCTGACTCGGCAAGTGACTTGTATGAAATTTTCTGGGGAAAATTTCTCAAAGAGCTCCACAACTGGTTGCAAAGACTCCAGATCAAGTCACTTCCTAAAGGATTGCATCGAGTCTGTCACAGTTGGATGCACACAGATCTGGTAGCACTACATTGATTAGAAATAGATCTAACCCAAGCAGTAGATTTTTGGGTACAAAATACCTTGGAATGGTACATCGTAGAGTTTGTAGCCGAGTGCTACCAATATATTACAAAAGCTGAAGATATATTTAAATCTGGATTGCGAGGAAAATTGTTGAAAGAAATCCCATTGTGGATTAAACATATAATGGTGGACGAGGGCCTAATGTTGTTCCAAAGCCCCAAGATAGAGACCTAAACCTCCAGTACTGGGGGAAGGAGTTGAGGGAAAGATGCTACGGACAGGGAAAAAGGGGGAATAGGGATATGGATGTCGGAACCTCCAGTAAGTTGAAAGAGCGGAGAGCACATCGGAGAGCATAGATTTCTAAGAAGTGGCAGGAAAGGGAAATACGAGAGTTAGAGAGCGGGAGAAGAATTGACAAAACAAGAAAAAGGTGTGGCAGATGAAAAAAAAAAGAGATGGTCAAGTAGGACCCAAAGGAATGGAAGGGTCCATCAAGGAAGTTAGGTAAGTTTATAGGAGCCTAGCCCGAAGAGAGAATGGAAAGAATTCAAGTGAGGATTACATTTTCCCCGAGGAGGAGTCTAATGTGGAGCTGCATGTTGCGATGGAGAAACTATTCCAAGAGAGGTCGGAAACCATAATGCAAGGTAATATGATTACCCAAGTTTCAAGTAGCACTAGTCCTAACCTTCCCCTGGTACTCTATCATCCACCTGAAAAGTTCTTGATAAATTCACGGGAGTTTAGCAAGTTATGTAGTACTAAATCCACAAAACAAATATCTGCTAGCAACAGTGCTAGTAGCGGAATCTCTCATCTAGGAAGCAGGGGTTTTATTTTAGTACCCCAACAAAAGGAAATATGGCAGGATCGTTCACCCGATACCCAGAATATTCTGGAAAAGGTAATGACGATGTAGAACAACATTGGTATCTTTGTGAATCAATTTGGAGAGCTTAACAGACACCAGATTCAGTTAATTTAATTGAATTTCAAACCACATTAAGGGAAAGAGATTTGCGCTGGTTCATCAAATGGTCAGAAGCGCACTAGAACCTAGAAATAGATAATGCTAAGAGGGAATTTGTCCAAGAATTGAAGTTGCCTCAGACGAATCAGCAAGGATTGTCTGAGCTATGGGAAATAAAATAGTGGGAAGGAGAAACAGCCTAGGATTTGATGAGAAGATTCAAAGATGTGATTGGAAAGCTAAGTTACCTAATCGATCCAAATCACCAGTGGGACTGGTTCATTAAAGCACTCCTACCATTGACAAGGACACCATTGACACAAAAAATATTGATACCCTTCAAGATGCACTGGAGCAAGCAATGAAAATAGAAGCAATGGCTGGATACCAGCAGGAATTCAAAGGGGGAGCAGTGGTGCAAGATATTTCCATACTAGGATTACAACATTAAATAGCTAATTTGACGAAGAAACTGAAGGATATTTAGTCAGTATGACCCACAAGGCCCAATGTATGGTGTACACATTTCTTGATGGAAGGACACACAGGCACAGAATTTCTGAGGTTGCGAGGAGCCAATTTTGGGACCTCGACGACTGGAAAATATGGGGACCTGCCAATCGGTGGTGTTGCGTAGATAAACACTCAAGGGCTACACCAAATGCAACCCCACTTCTCAGGGTTCCCCAATCAATAGAATCAAACAACAACAGAATGTTGCGAGATATGAAAAGGTATTGTTCATCCTCCATGACAATGTCCAATTCTGCAAAAATATGTAAATGTTGCAAACAACATTTACTGCGAGTTTTGTGCCTCTACAACTCAACATATGGAGCAATGCAAAGCTCTGGATGCATTGGTAGAACATTTGGATAGGTCGTCGTATAGAGTAAATGAGACTCCAAGGGGACAAGGAGGGGGAGGAATGAGAGGTAGGAGAACTGAAGGAAGAGGACCAGTAAGATGTTATAACTATGATCAAGAAGGTCATGTAGTGAGATAATTTCCGCTACTCAAAAGACCATGGTGCTCCCGATGCAGAGTAAATGCACATGCTACTGAAGACTACCCAAAGTTGATCAAGAGGTGGGAAGAGAGAACCAGACAAAGAGGACCTAACCTGGTTAATGCAGAACTAAGGATAGTAGAGACTCAACCTCTGCAAAGTGTAGCTATAGTGACACGAGGAGGGAAGAAAACAAGAGAGGATGCACAAGAAATGGACCCGATAAAGTTAGTCAAACCTACATCCCCAAAGAAGGCTTTTAGCCTAGACCGATAGAAGCAGTACTTTAAAGAAGCACTCAAGACATTATCATAGATAGGAAGACATTAGAATATGGAGCTTCCACAACCATCTAGTGAAGGAGGAAATATAGTCACTACAGGGACACCTATAGAAGAGTGGTTCCAACTATTCCTGAAAATTGTAAAAAATGGACAGATGTTGGAACAATTAAAGAAAAATCTAGAAATGGTCATGCAAGGAGGAGCATGACATGGAGTCTCAAGTAACACAACTGAAAAATATATAAGAAGAGCAAAGAGAAATAAGAGAAGGACTGGAAAAGAGTTCTGTATAAAAGCTCAGGTTTTGGGATTTCAAATCAGAGACACAATGCTAGATCTCGGATCAGATGTCAACAATATACCTAGAAAGACATGGGAAGCACTAGGAAAACCGAAGCTGTCCTACTCATCAATACAACTCAGAATGGAAAATCAATATTGCATTGTACCAATAGGGAGGCTGGAAGAAGTCGAGGTTGATGTTGCGGGAGTAAAAACCTATACAGACTTTGAAGTAATAGATATCATGGGTGACAAGGATCCTGATCCTACATTGCTGGGAATAGATTAGGTATTTGAAAATTATGCAGTCATCGATTTAAAAAAGGAACTAATGATATTCGAAGATTGTGAGGTCATAGTGGTCCAGCCATTGGATCTGTATCAAGAACCCCGATACACAGAAATGGTTGACAACAGAGAAGACACAGAACTTCTAGATCAACTCTACCAGATCAATGCAGGAAAAAGAGAAGATTACATTAATCCTATAGTAGGAGGAACAGTAAGTTGGAGAAGTGTTCAGAGTCCTGACATAGGATCAGAAGTGGCTTGGGATGATTAGCAGCAGGGATGATACGAAATCAACACCAGAATATGTGTCAATGTCCATGGAGTCAACTGGATTGGTACAGAGGTAAGAGAATACCCAAATATTTCAAATATGTAAGCTGTGAATACATTTATTACCAAAGTAGAAGACAAGGTGAAAATATAGCATAAAGTCCCTCTCATGGACGTAACACTACAATCCACATTAGAAGTATGGTGGGCAACCCATCACAACTCTCTCTCTCAATGGAAAGATATTTCCAGAGTATTAAGAACAATATTTCATGTGGCTTCAAGGCCACAACTAGAAGAAAAGTACCGAGGGAACTCCGATCCTCTATTAGATCTAAACAGTTGCGAGTATAAGTGGAGAAAAGAGGAATATCCAAAATCTTTATAGGTAATCAACTTCATACATTCACTGGACACCATTCCACAAGCTTGGTACCTGACAGAAGAGAATAAGAGAGGAACATGCACTTTGGAAACAGTTGTGGAAAGATTTACTCAATGTTTTTCTTTCAAGGGAGACACAGACCAAGTTACTGATACCCTAAAAGCAATTAAAATAATATTATTCTTCCCATAACTTGAGGAAAATAAAGAAATATCCTTATCATATCAGAAAGCCAGAGAATCAGTTTCATGCAAAAAAATAGATCGGATAATAGACGACGATGATTTAGAAGATATTCGACATCTATCCTTTGAAGAAAAGGGGAATGTGAAATACAAGAGGAATCAACTACTAAGGGATTACACATGTTACCCCTGAATACAAAGAAGAAGAACATTGGAAGCACAGAGAAGCCCAAGATTTCATCCATTGGAGATTAATGGGATATAGAAACCACAAAATAAATCTTTTACCTGTTACAAGAATATGAAGACCTATTTCCATTTTCAGTGGCAGAGCTCAAAGGAATCAAAGGAGATCTGGGGGAGATGCACATATTTCTAAAACTAGATGCAAGGCCAGTAAAGCACAGACCTTACTGCTTGAATATGCTAGTAAAAGAAAAGGTTAAAGCAGAGATAGACAAAATGTTGAATGCATTCTTGATTTTTCTGGTTGAAGAAGAAGAATGGGTCAACCCAATAGTGATACAAAGTAAAAAGGAGAAATCAGAGATTAGAGTATGTGCCGACTACAGAAATATAAATAATGCATGTATTCATGATCCGTTCCCAACTCCATTTGGTGATGAAGTTCTTGAAAATGTAGCGGGAAATGAATCATACGCATTCACATATGCCTTCTCAGGGTACCATCAGGTACGAATTGCAGAAGAAGATAAAAGAAAAACTACTTTCACAATAGAATGGGGATCATATGCCTATCATGTCATGCCTTTTAGGCTAAAGAATGCAACAGTTTTTTTTTCACGGATAGTAATAGCAGCATTCAGAGATTATATTCACAAGTTCCTAGAAGTGTATATAGATGATTGGACGGTGTACAACTTACTAAAAAACCATGCAACTATGCTAAGGAAAATTTTTGATAGGTGTAGACAGCTTCAAATTTCTCTGAATCTCAATAAGTGCATCTTTGCAGTACCCTTTGGAATGCTTTTGGGACATGTCTTCTGTAAGAAAGGAGTATGTGTGGACCCCGCGAAGGTGGCAGTAATTGTGAATATGGATGCACCATAGAATGTAAAGCAGTTGAGGTCACTACTTGGACACATAGGATATTACACGAGGTTCATCCGCAACTATGAAAAATCACAACATCTCTAGAAAAGTTGTTGCGGAAGTCATAACAATTCATATGGAATGATGAATGCACTAAGCCATTGGACATTGTAATGATCCTTTTTCAGGATTCTTAAGATTCTATTTTAGAGATGGACTACAGAGGCATTTACTAGATATCTCACCTCTCAAAGAAAGGATGAGATCCAGAAATAGGAGCAGCAAATAAGCATTATAATAAATCCCTTTCATTATACAGTAGAAAGCATGAGCCAGTACAGCAATAAACCTTCAGAAAAGAGAGCAGGAGCACATGTATATCTGCAGAAATGCTTCAACGACATTATTTTCCAGGAGGTTCAACAGATGTAAGTTACAACTTAGATCTAGAGCAGATCTATGGACAAAATATCAAACCTATATCAGATCTGGAAACTCTATAGTTTTCTCTACAAGATCCACTTGGAATTTTGACAAAAGCATGCATGAATAAGCGTAGATCTGAGAAATAAGTTGCAGATCTGGAAACTGTTGCAGTAAATTTCTGAATATGGCGTTTCATTACAAAGGATCATATCTGAACAGAACATAGATCAGCAAGCCAATCCATGGATCACCAAGTGGGAGGCAATCCCAGCACAAAAGATCTATGATCTAAACTATGAGCAAGACAACCTGCAAAACCTCATACATAAATAACGTAGTTTCCCAGTGGGACAGCGCTGTAGCTCAAATGATACAGGAAACTACTGAAGAATTATAGATCTGAAGTACAAGAAATGGTACTCTCTTCCAAGAGGTCAAAGGACCCACTCCATGGAGAGAGACTCTCAAAATACACTAGATCTCTGCAGATCTAGATCACCTCTTGCTACAGCTTGCAGAGATAGCAAAACCCTCAATGGATCAGCGCTTCCAATGTAAGTAGGAGCTTGGCCTCAAGCCGGATAGTGGTTCATTTCAGAAAATTTCCTCCTTGAATCATCAAAGGAAGAGGTGAAACTCCTGCATAGGAATTCCAGATACAATCCTCCACTCAACAGTAGAGAATGGTATTTTTCTAAGCAGACAAATACTCAGAAATATGATCTATCAACAACCTTCTCTTGTTGCCCTCCTTGTCCTTTTATAAGATGAGAAAGATCTTGCAAAACCTAAACCACCTTGATGATTTAACCCTTTTCACATTAGAGGCTCCCTTCTAGAACTGCGTTGTCCCTTTTGGAGATGCAATGAACCTAGACAGCACTGTTGATTTATTCAAGGTTGACCCAATCTTTAGCTCAAACCTCTTTCACACCTACTAGTGATTATTTACATAGCCTTGATTTGTCTTTGTTCACATGGGCATTGATTTATTCAGCCTTTTTAGGAGTTTCGCATGTCCTCCTTTATTCATTTATTCATGAAACATAAATTAAAACAAAATTGAATGTTCCTCTTAGCTAAGGCTAAGTGGGAACATTATAGTCCTACCCTCCAAAATTTTGCTTGTCCTCAAGCAATTGACAGGGTAAGAGTTGTAGTTCTTATCCTTCTCCATTGATGGCACCATCTAGGATCAAGCTTTCCTCATGGACTAAGTTCTCATCAAGCCAATACATCAGAAACTTCTCCTCCAATGCTAACATGATAGGGGCATAGTCTATCCCTTCAGGAGTGTAAAACTCAACAAAAATAAACATGGGTGAAGCAATGTCACATCTAAAACATGTATCATGAAGTACAAGATAAAGTCCCATCCCATGTGATACATATATACTGCCCACTTTTTGCCCATACAAACCCATAAACAATACCTATATATCATCTATGTATGGAAGCAAAATCACATATATGAAAACTGAAATTTTCACTTGAGGAGGTGGGGCACAACCCCACATAAGGTACCAATGCAATACGCTCCTTGTTTTGAGTAGATCTGAGTGTGGTAGGTGATACTCCCACCACATCTTTGCTACATGGGTCACTTTGACATGGCTGAAAGTGAGGCCTAAGTTAGGTGCCTTTAGGAAGCACCCATCATGATAGGGAATCTCCCTTGACACTTCAAGGGAGTGGCTAGTTTTAGAATTCTTATTGGCCTCATCAATGCCATGAGATCTGCATGTAATGTCACTCCTTGTAGGAGCCATGGCTTGCATACATATGGTAAGAGAATGTGTCAAATAAGAAAAATAAACATGCTCCATAAAATCAGATTCTTTACCATGTAAGCTTCCCACACATATAGAGTTAGGCATGGGCATTCCTCCCCTTTTAAGAGAAGGAGGAGCTGGCTGAAATATCTCCTGCATAGAGTTTGTTGGCTTCCCCATCTCTTCATAGCTATTTCATTCTTGTAGGTGCTGATGTAGTTCCTCCCAATCATAGTACTGATTTAGCTCTTCCTTCATACCCTCCCAATCAAAATTCCTTATGATCAGGGAGTAAATATTTGCTGACAACATATAGCTGGAAAGGAACTCTTTATGTGCTCTTTGTAATATTTATTGCTTAAGCTTGGAAGCTTGAGACAAGAATACTTTACCAAGATGATAGATGACCCTTTCATGGACCAAATATCCTCCTCCTTGCTTCATGCCATCTAATATCATCCCGGTGTGCAGATCTTTGGAGTACTCCACAAGGAGTTGAGATCTCCAATAAGGATCTACACAACTCAACAAGGACAGCATTTTTTATGCATCTTTGGTAGTGCTTGCCTTGTTTCTGATTGTTTCTTTGAAATTATACATGCCAAAATTGTTTGTGGGAAGGTTAGTCCTCCCCCTTGCTTCCTCCCACAGCACTGTGGCTTTCTCTTCCATTGCTTCAGCACTTGGTGAGGCTTCCCCCACATGATCAGAATCTAATGGCATCCCAAGGGGCTTGCCATGATGTATGAATTTTCCTTGCAGCATTCTCATAATCATGAGAGAAGGAAATGTGAGGTTCTTGCCCCCACTACGAAATTCCATCTTTTTTTTTTGGGTGGAAACATCAAGTGAAGGATAGGTGTGCATGCTTTGAATGATTTGTTGTTTCCCACTCTTCAAATCCACCCACTCCATCTGCAAGGCCTTCCAATCAGTGGTTACTTTTCCCAAGGTCATCAACCACTAGACACCCAAGATGATGTTGGTGTCTGGTATGTCAACTACGAAGAAATGGTCCACCAAGGTGTAGGTTCCCATAGTCACAGAAAGTGATGGAACATACTACATGCACTGCATAGTTCTATCTCCCGGAACCAAAACAGAGAACCCATCAAAATTATCAGTGGGGATCCCTCTCCTCTGCACAAGGTGAGCATCAATAAAGTTGTGGGTTGCCCCACTGTCAATCAGAATAGACACTCTTTGGTTCATAACTGAACCTTGCACTATGAGGGTCAAGTACTTGGGCACTCCTCTCAAAGAATCAAGAGTCCCACTTGTTGGAGCAAAGGCTCCCTCTTCCTCTCTGGATGGTGATTTATCCTCCTCCTCATCATCATCAGCGTTGTAACCTCTCATAGGTCCATCATTTCCCTCTTCCTCCTCAAAATTAGAGAAGACTTCAATATAGTGTGCTCTTCCAGCAGCACATCTATGTCCCAGTACCCATGGCTCTTGACAAGTGAAACATAATCACTTTTTCCTCAACTTCCTCTGGAGATCAATGTCAAGAGGTTTCTTCAGTGAGATCTCCTTGGATGGAGTAGCTTTCCCTTCTTTCCCCTTAGAAGAGTGAGGCGTTCTGCTTTGGAAAGTTGCCTTCACTCTTGGCAAGGCATCTTGGAGATCCCTAGCTCTCTCAATGGCATCATGAAAGGTGATGGGCTTGGTAGACTTAACCAACCCATGAAAAGGTTCCTCCAGGCCATCAATGAACATGTAGACCCTTCATGCTACTGATAGATCAAGGACCATCACAGACAACCTCAAGAATTCATAGATATAGGCCTCTGCATCTCTTTTCTGCTTAAGCTTTGCCAAGCTTATAAAAGGGGCCTCTGGATCTTTCCAATCAAATCTCTCCATTAGTCTCCTAGTGAACTTAGCATATGTAGACACATTACTGTGTCCCAATTTATATAGACCATGAAACCACCAGTTGTGGGCTTCTCCCTCAAAATGCAAGGCAACAATCTTGATGGCTTCTACTTAGAGAATTTTATTCAACTGGAAATAGATGTCTAAATTTTCCACCCATGCTTTGGCAGAACAAGAGGGTGATCCATCGAACTTAGGCAAGAAGAACCTGCCCATAGTGTGGTGTCTCCCATGAAGGAAACCCCCATCTCTGTACTGCTGCCATGGCCTCCTCCGATCCTTGAGATGGAAAAAGTCTTGAAAGCTCAAGTTATCCTTGAACCTCTGACTTTGTGAGTAATATTCTAAAAATTAACCTTCCAAGGAGGTTGGCTCTTACAGTCCTTCATTCTCTACAGCCAAGAAGGTAGGCATTATAGAGCATTGTGAGGCATGTGGAGCTTGTGGCAAGCTCACAGGTTGACCAGTCCCAAATTGAGACATATCAGAACTTTCTCCTTGATGGAATCTCCCAAGGGATTCCCTCATTATATCTATCCTCATTTCCTTTATCTCCTTGGACAGATCTTGCATAGCCTCCAAGAGGGTTTTTGCAAACTCCTCAGCTTCCTTGTCTTTATCATTCACAGATTCAGGGGATTTTCCCTTGTCTTGACCCTCGTCAAGGTCAAAAGTAGTATAGTCATAATTTTTATGACTTCTATCTTGATATCTCCTCTCCCTCTCAGAAAGAGGATCTTCATCTTCGGAATGCAACATGACTGGTGCTCCAATGCTAGCATAGGTTGTGCCAAGAGTGGAGCTCCAATACCACTGTAATGATCCTTTTTCAGGATTCTCAATATTTTATTTCAGAGATGGAATATAGAGGAATTTACTGGATATGTCACCTCTCAAAGAAAGGATGATATCCAGAGGCTACCTGGCCAACTTTGGACTCTGTCTATAGAACTTGGAATAACCCCTTTTCAGGAATCTCAGCAAGGTGTTCAAGGAAAATGTTGTATAAGTAAAATTGTGCAAAAATAATGCAAATCAGGGCCTGGTTACCCTCATTTATGTTGTATGTGACTTATATATGAAATTTCATCAAAACAAATCAGTTTAGGCACATTAAACAGATCTCCCAAAAGTAGACTAGCTAAAAAACACCTAAAGGGGAAGGCTGCAGTCAAATGCAAGCACTGCTTCAGGAATTGCGTAGTTTTAGCTAATGTTCAGTGGATATCAACAAGAGAAATGATATCTTAGTATTACAGCAGCAAATAAGAATTATGATAAATCCATTTCATTATACAGTAGAAATCATGAGCCAATACAGCAATAAACCTTCAGAAAAGAGAGCAGGAGCACATGTATATTTGCATAAATGCTTCAACAGCGTTATTTTTCAGGAGGATCAGCAGATGTAAGTTACAACTTAGATCTAGAGAAGATATATGGATAAAATATCAGACCTATAACATATCTGGAAACTCTATATTTTTCTCTACAAGATCCACTTGGAATTTTGACAAAAGCATGCATGAATAAGAGTAGATCTGGGAAACAAGTTGCAGATCTGGAAACCGCTGCAGTAAATTTATGAATATGAAATTTCATTACAATGGATCAGATCTGAATAGAACATAGATCAGCAAGCCAATCCATGGATCACCAAGTGGGAGGGAAGCCCAACACAAGAGATCTCTGATCTAAACTATGAGCAAGACAACCTGCAAACCCTCATACATAAATAACGCAGTTTCCCAGTGGGACAGCGCTGTAGCTCAAACGATACAGGAAACTACTGAATAATTACATATCTGAAGTACAAGAAATGGTACTCTCTTCCAAGAGGTCAAAGGACCCAATCCATGGAGAGAGATTCTCAAAATACACTAGATCTCTACAGATCTAGATCACCACTTGTTGTAGCTTGCAGAGATAGCAAAACCCTCAATGGATCAGCACTGCCAATGTAAGTAGGAGCTTGGCCTCAAGCCAGATAGTGGTTCATTTCAGCAACTTTCCTCCTTTAATCATCAAAGGAAGAGGTGAAACTCCTACATAGGAATTCCAGATACAATCCTCCACTCAACAACAGAGAATGGTATTTGTCTAAGTAGACAAATACTCATAAATATGATCTATCAACAACCTTCTCTTGTTGCCCTCCTTGTCCTTTTATAAGATGATAAAGCTCTTGCAAACCCTAAACCACCTTGATGAGTTAGCCCTTTTCACATTAGAGGCTCCCTTCTAGAACTTTTCTATCCCTTTTGGAGATGCAATGAACCTAGACAGCGCTGTTGATTTGGTCAAGGTTGACCCAGTCTTTAGCTCAAACCTCTTTCACACCTGCAAGTGATTATTTACATAGCCCTAATTTGTCTTTGTTCACATGGGCATTGATTTATTCAGCCTTTTTAGGATTTTTTCATGTCCTCCTTTATTCATTTATTCATTTATTCATGAAACATAAACTAAAACAAAATTGAATGTTCCTCTTAGCTAAGGCTAAGTGGGAACATTATAGACACGTTGAAAGAGAAACTAGCAAGTGCACTCATTTTGGCCCATCCGAATTGGGATAAACAATTCCATGTCCACATTGACACTTCAAGTATTGCTTTGGGGTTGTTGCTAGCTTAGCCAGGAGAAACCTCCATAGATCACCCAGTGTTCTTCACAAGCAGGAAGCTATCAATGGCATAAAATAATTACACAACAACAGAGAGGGAGGCTCTTGCTATGGTATACTCTATACATAAATTTCACCACTACTTATTGGGAGGGACATTAAATTTTTTCACATATCACTCGGCACTGAAATATCTGGTAAAAAAACCTATCCTGGAGGGCAGAATTTGCAGATGGATCATAATATTCCAAGAATTCACTTTCGAAGTAATAGTAAAACCAGGGAGGCTAAATGTTGGTCTCGACCATCTGTCAATATTGGAAAATGGAGAAAATGGGGGACCACTTAATGAACAGCTACCAAATGCTAATATTTTCTGTGTAGAAGCCATCCCAAATTATATAGAGCATTTAACAACATACCTGGCCACAGGACAATGCCCAACGGAATACACAACAACCCAAAGAAGACACCTAGTAGTTAAAGTACCCAAGTATCAACTCATAGCAGGGAAATTTATAAAATGGTCTTGGATCATTCCTACAAAGATGTGTATTAGATTACGAAAGAGAAGATATCTTGTGGGAGTGTCACAGTAGGGTTGCGGGAGGCCATGTCGGCGCAAAACCCATCGCAAGAAAGATACTACATGTAGGATTATGGTGGCCCACCATGCATAAAGACAACAAAGAATATGTGGAGAAGTGTGATGTTTGTCAAAGAACAAGATGACCGTCACACCATGATGAGCTGCCCCTACAACCTGTGAGGGCTATGCAGGCATTTGAGAAATGGGTAGTCGAATTCATAGGACCGATTGCACTAATCGTGTAACACTCACGGGAAAGATATATAATCATCGCAATGGCCTACCTCACAATATGGGCAGAGGTTGCACTAGTAAAGGACTGTACAATAGATAAAATAGTCATATTTATTTTTTAGAACATCATTAGCAGTTCCAATAGTCCAAGGATCCTAACAAGTGATCAAGGCATGCAATTCATTAATGCTACAATTAAATCACTGCTGGATAATTTTATGATACAACGCTATAAGAGCATCCTGTACCACCCTTAGGCAAACGGAACCGTTGAGGCTTTCAACAAAATCCTGGAGAAAGGAATAACAAAGATATGCAACACTAACCGCGATGACTGGGATGAAAAAATACCAGCCACATTGTGGGCATACAGGACAACCATAAAGAGAGTGCATAATCAAACTCCATTCCAATTGGTGTAGGGGAAAGAGGTAGTAATATGAGCCGCATTTATCATACCAAGCCTCTTATTTGCCTCAGCAACACACATGAAAGAGGAAGAATCCATCTCCGCATGCCTTCATGAGTTGCAGAAAACTTGAAGAAGATAGGTTTCTGGCGTATTGCCATCAATTAGTACAGAAATAGCGACAAAAGGCCTGGCATGACTGTCACATCAAGTATAAAACATTTACTATTGGTGGAAAAGTATTTCTTTATGACAAAAAATTACAGAAGTTCCCAAGGAAGCTCAGAATGAACTAGATGGGACCGTATTATGTCATAGAAATAAGGGACTCGGGAGCAGTCAAGCTAGCGCAACTAGATGGAGATATACTTCAAGGATGGGTGAATGGCGCACACCTAAAACCCTATCATGAGTAAGCAACACAATCATTTTAATTTTAATAATTCTTACACCCAAGATAATTCAGTAGATTAGATTCAATAACTCTCTCACAACCGAGATGAGTCATAGAATAGTTAATGTTTTGATCATTTCAGCCCACTAGAGTAGGAATCCTTAATAAAAAACTCACAGGTCGTGCAAAACCAACCATCACCCTCTTGCGATGTGGAGACCATATCGCAACCAATTATGGTCAATGGGAGAGTCTACAGTGTTACATAGCCTAAGCATGTCAACCAACATTCACTCATAATGAGCCATCATAGCATTTTCAGTCCATAAGATCATCCAAATTTGAGAAATAACTGCCATAATTAGTAACCCCCATACCGTAATAAAGTTTCCACATTATTTCCCATCATGTCTACCCAAATTCCGAAGCCACCGTCAGCACTATCAGAGTCCACCTCAGCCCAGTAAATAATCACACAATTATAGCTGTGGGGGAAGACAAAAAGAATTAATTATTTATGGTGTCGCATCATCATCATTCGTGCCAGCAGTCCTTCTTAACCTGCATGAAGGAGGGAAACAACAAAATGCCAGGAAATTCTAAGTTATCAGAGCAAGATACGGAAATAATGATTAGCCTGATTCCAACAACAAAATTTCAGAACAATAGACCAGTAGTATCAGTTTGGCTATACAACAAAAGAAGAAAATGACGAAGGTGACTACTTCAATGGTCGTGCCTGAGCTCAACGAAAGAATTCAAAGGGTGGAGTCACTGGTTGGAAAATATGACAATGCCACACTGATAGATATTTACTTCATGGACTCATTCCAATTCCCAGCAATGAAAAGGTAGGTTTACATTGAAAATCATGTGAAGGAGGGAGGAGGCGAAGCAGCAAGGGTGCATCCAGATTTTAGATGCATCCAGAGGTCAAAAATTATGCACCTCAAAAGCCTTCCAATGTTCAAGACATCGGGAGTGGCAATGGAAATAAAAAGCAGGATCCTAGTTTATTCATTTGATGTGATGCTCCCTAAAGCACTTCCGGGGGAGACACTGACCGAAATAGCACAGAGAATCTCCCAATTACAACTATGACCACTGCTAGACCAGTTGGACACCCGGGTGAAAGGTTTCAATAAGGTAATTGAAACTCTCAGCACCAAATCTACTATATTTGCCTCTTTTTCTAAATTCCAGACGTTCAATTTTTCATCTTCATCCACCACCACCCCCATCCTAACCGCATTACCATCTACCGCATTCCACTCTCACTCATTGCCAACCATCACTCTACTCTGCAAAAACAAGACAACGAAACCCCCAATCCTAGCACCTAAAGGGAAAATAACCTGAACCATGGGATCCGAGCAGGTGGTCGATCTCATAGGAGAGGACCAAGTCCAACCAATAGTCATGGGAATTTTAATTCAAGAAGAGCCAGAGCTCGCCACTCAGACCACCTTTGCATTACCAACATTTGATCCATCATTAGTTCCTAACATACAAGTTTTGTCACCACCCATCACACATAATTCATCACCACACAAATCATTCACATCCAAAGACCACCCCACCCACACTCCATCCACCTCTGCAACCATCTCAGATCTAATACCACCAGGAACTCTAATGAATGTTGACACCGAGGCATAAGCTAACTCAGGTACAGATGGAGTACCTGAGGTTAACCAAACCATAGTGGGACATGGAACCTTTTTATAACTATTAATCCATGAAGGGTCCCTCATTTCCGTTACAACACCCACTGAAACAGAGCTAAACCCATTCCAACTGTTATCACAAAATTGCAGCTGATAGGCTACTAATCAGACAATATCATGTAACTGTTTCAAACCAATATTTTGACTGAGGCTTAGCCTCCTCAGTCTGAGAGGGCTCTCTCAAGATTTAATGATATTGAATAAATATGTAGATGGCTAACTCTATTTAGGAAATAACTTGCTTGTGATGAGTGCAAGTTGAAAATAATATTAGTATGGAACCACTGGGCTTATGGATTCAACACTTTCAGTGATTCAGTGAGTTCACTTGACATGGAAGCTGAGGCAGGTCTGAGTTTTTAGTAGTAGGTCACACACATATGAAACAGGAAAATACACAGTCAATTCATATATAAAGGAATTCAAAGCATTGCAAGAATTAATTTCAAGTATTATAAATGAAAACCACTGCAAATGAGATACATAAAAGTTATATATAAGATAGGAAAGCACTAAAAACTCATTCAGAATCTCAGGTTGGTCAAGTAACAAATCTTTGTATTGCTGAAACAGTCAATTTACAATAAGCTAAAATTTATCCAAAAAGTCTCCAACCCTTGAAAAATTTGACTCTATGGACTTTAATAGACTTGTTACATGAGAGATGATCTGGCTCTTGGCTAGATTCATCGAACTTTTCCTAGTGACACCTTGCAAAACAAGAACACATGTGCTTTAATGATAACATGACAGCTACACTGTGAAATGGTCCTTTTCCTAATAGGACACAAACAACTAATTATTACATCAACTTCCTTATCTTCTTGAAATATCTATACAAATAACTAATCCTCCACATGTTAGAATAGGCTCTGATAGAACTCATCACTACATGACATCTAATTAGCCTCCTCTAAATCTGGAAACAAACCCTGCTTTTTAGGAAAACTGGTCCTTATCTTCAACGAATGGTTTGGTAGTTTGTCTTCATTTAGTGGTATTTAAATCTTTAATGACTGTTAAATGGTCCTTTGACTCTTTGATAGTATCCATCTATCCAAAAATTCCCAAAAACCCACTTATAAAACTCCAAAACAATACGCTACAAAAGTATGAAAGTTTCGTAGCATTGCAAAATTGCCTTTTTCTGTCATCCTTTCTGTTTCTTTCCTTCTGCATGGTGTTCATTATGCCTTGATATATATTCCATACCCTTTTCACTTCTTGGAAGCTCCCAAAACTATTTCAAAATGAAAAAAGGAAAGCTACAGTAGTTTCATAGTGTTTTCCTGGTTTTCAAGCGTAGGGACGCTACGAAATTGTTGTAAACATTGAAAATTCCAATTTTTTTTCTAGCTTAAAAGATGTGTCTTCCAACTGTAAAAAAATTGTTTCCAACATTTTTTTACTATTTAAAATCATAATTCAACTCAAACTAAGAGTTTTTAGGTGTCAATCTCACCTTTCATATTTAAGATATCCTTGCAGATTTTTCCTGTTTTTCTGAAAAATGGGTCTTATAATAGAGCTTATATCTCTGAATCCATGATGAATTTTTCAAAACTAGAGGAGGTTTTTCTCAATAATATTTTTTTTAATAAACACCTCTCTTGGTGTTTTGAAAACCATCTCCATCTATCCAGAACCTACATTTGAAAAACGTGTAACACAGGAAAACTTTGTTATCTGAAAATAGGGCTCAAAGAAATCCTTGTATCTCCCAATATGTAGCACCTTTGAGGAAAGTGAAAGAGGTTATTGTTATTTGATATTCGATTGAAAATAACCTCTCTTAGTTTCTTAAAGTACTTCTTTTCTTGTCCATAAACTGCCCTTGAAGTTTACTGCTCAAAGTGAGAAAACAAAGAAATGCTTCATATTCACTATGAAACTATTAGCCAGTTTCGTAGCGTTTTTTGCCTATTTTACATTGAATTCACTACGAAAGTAGGGATTCTTGGCTAAAATGACCTTTTCAGTACAAAAACCTTGGGAATTAAAATCTGTCAGAAAATTATGAGTGATGTGACATGAGGGAATTTGAAAGTGAGTGGGTTTACACCTTAGGGTAAGCTTAAACAAGAAAATTTTAAAATTTCCCTTGACCAAGTAATGAAAAATGAATTCTATGACCCTACCTTTGACACATGAACCTCTAGGATTTTTTCAAATGATGCTTCATTTTTATGAGTGATAACACCAACAATCCATCTTATTGTTACAACTGTTCATGCCATCCATCAATCACCACATTCCTGAATGTCAACCGCCGCAACAAAGTCAACCTGCATCCCCACAGGGACACTCTAAAATATTGATTTCCAGTGGGAAACCACCCAGTGAGTGACATCCATGCCAAGAGATGGCGCATAATGGCAACATGCAAAACTGGGGACCCAACCAACTTTTCAGTTTCATCCAGAGAGAAACACGACAAGCAAAAGGTCTACACAAAAACCTCTTACAGAAATTTGAGCAACAAAAAAAATAGGATATTATGCTTAATTATGAGCGTAATCAACTCTAGAGTGAGAAATATGGCCTACAACAACATCTAGGTCAGGTAATAGAGGCCTTCAAAGACCTATGGCTGATAGTCACTGCTCTAAATAGCAGCACACCCATAGATATTTCATCATGCTCAATGGTTGACAGATCTGTTCAGGTAAAAATGGCATGTACAACCTTGGAATGAGCAAATCAGGAGCTAAGAGAGGTGCTTGCAGCAAGACCAACATTACTAGATCCTTCTACAGTGTATGTCGAGAAGGTAGCGGAAAGGCAGAGAGAGATGTAGAGCATGAAGGACAAACTCGGAACAATAGTCAAGCAGACATACAATTTGCTGGAGCAGCTCCATGAGTGTTCCAATTCACTAAAAATGAAGGCCCAACCTGTTTCGGAACAGTTGCAGAAGATATTTCTCGAAATAAGGGGGACAAAAGATTCGGTCAATCGCATTCATCTATATGACCAAGAATATGTACTTGAAACACAGATTCAGACTATCAAGGAACACTCAAAAACAACGAAGAAAATTCATAGGGTCCTACGACAACCTATGAAACAAAAGGCAGAAGTAATTCACCGACTGGCGTCTGAGGCCGAACCCAAAGTTAAGGAGATGTTCGACAATTTTCCACAGGTGATTGACGCAACCTAAGCTGACAGAGTGGTCACTAAGATGGAACCTATGATAAAGTTATGGCAACAAGAAATAACTGAGTTCAGAGAGCACAAGACAACAACAATGAGCATGGTTCCCAAGTTGGGGCCTTTGTTGAAAGAGGGCAAACCAGAACAAGAGAAGATAGAAATGGAAGCAGCAAAGGAAACTATGCCAGCATCAAAATCCGACGGACAACCAGAGGTCGCGACAGCAGGAAAAGATTGACTCGAGATGATTCAATAGCATGTGGTCGGGGCCTGTTGAGGCCTTTGTTTTGGAAAAGACAGTTTTGGAGTTGCGGAAAACCTTAAGATAGTTGGCAGAGTGCAATCAAGGTAGACAGAGAGATGGTGCGATTGCGGAAAACCTAAAGGCAGGTGGCAGAGCACAAATAAACGATAGCATAGATGGAAGAGGTGAGAGACAAGGAACAAGAAGTAGAACTCCCAATGATGAAGAAGAGATAGAAGGCAGCAAAGCGCAAGGGAATAGATGAGCGAAAAAGGGGTAAAGACTGATAGTTTCAATCGATAGGAACAGATAAGCAGGGAAGAAACGACTCCAAGGAAAATTAGAGAGAGGTTGATAGGAGAGTAGAGCCTAGGGAGAGCTCTGCAGAGCCGTATGTACTAAATTGAACTATGTTAGGCTTTGCGGAGCCGTATGTACTGAATTGAACTATGTTAGGCTCTGCAGAGTATATTTTTATTATTTTGAGCCAAGTTAATGGAATCAGACTGATGATGTGCTACGTATTATGGATTAGTTGATGCTTGATTGATTATGGTGTATGTATGTCTATTTTAAAATTTTAATTTGATACCCTGAATATGTATTGATGACTGATAAATTGCTTCTTAAAGTTGAGATACATGAATGTCTTATGTATTCACATAAGAGATGACTTGCATTAGTAATATTTCCTCGATGTTAATGATCTAGTCTCTAATCCCAGTAAAGTGACGGCACACCTCGGGTGAAAATCCTTGCTCTCTTGAGTAAGGTGAAAACACTGGCGTTGTCCTAGACTACAGCGGAAACCTTGTTGGCCCCAAGCCTAAACCTGAGTCTTGCTGAGAGACCTCCTTTTTCCCCAACAATTGATGAGGTCCCATTGGGTCCATTATGGTGTTGACTAGCTTAATCTTTGGAAATATTTTTGGTCTACTGAGAGAAGGAAGATTATTATAAAAAAAAATACAGTCAGATACATAAAAAAAGCAAAAAAAAAAGAGGTAAGTTTTCCTTTAGATTAATGTTATGTGATCAAGCAAGAAAAAAACATGGTTTGGTTGTTTTGCGTATCATACTCAAAAGCCTAAATAGACATAATCGTCCTTACACTCTCAAATGTAACTGGGCCTTGCGAAGATGTTTTCTAATGGGTACTGGGGCTAACATCCTGAAATAACTGGCGACGTCTTCCAACAACTAAAGAATCAACCAAGGTAATGGTAAGAGGATCTAGTGTGGCCTGCACTGTCACCTATAGGGAAGGATGCCCTAGATTTGGCCACTAAAGTACTGTTGTCCCACGTGATCGTTTGAGTCTTGAGCTTCTTGGTATTAAACTACCAGTACTGAGCACTAGATGATTCAGGTAGCCCCAAAAAGTACTGCACACACTGGGCCTAAGATTAACCCCCTCTAAAACGGGACTCTGGTAATGCTCGAGTATTTGTTTTGTGGGGGGATTGACGGATTTTAAGCTCTCTAAAAAGTCTACATCTATGTTTCAAAATGTTGAATGACCACGACGGCTTATTGGATGCCTACCCCCGATGGTCCTAACCTAAACTATAATTTCTTTTGTGGCCCCTATGGGGAGAATTTATTGAGTTTGATTAGTGGTTATTTTTAGAGAGTCAAAATTTTCTTAAGGTGTGCATTGGTGAAGTAACTGTAAGAAGAGGACAAAGGTCCCAACACACTAGGTGCCTTTTGGTCCAATGCTTACCAATGTTTCGTGTGTGTGTTGGAGTGTACAATCACAAGTGTTATGAGATGTGGATATGAAGTGATCCTTTACAATCCTTCTCTAGTTACATTACGTGTGATTGTTACTTGCAAAAATAAAATATGTGCAGATTATGGGCCGCTTACACCTTGCCTAGTTAGACTAAGTTTTGCACTATATGGATATGGAAAATTGTCTTAAGAAAGCATTCATATGCATACCCAGGATCACCATGAAGTGCAAGGGTGGTAGATATTACTTTCTTTCTTTTCAATATTTTGGTCCTAGTCTCGAATCCTAATGCAAAAATTGAACTAATATAATGCAAAAATTGAAAAACAAGAATTAGCTAAATATGTGTGGATGTATGGCCCACTTAATTTTATGCTAATTAATCTACGTGTTTGGTATCTTTTACTAGCAAATCGTTTGTTCGGATAGCATATGTAGATTTAAGGCCACTTAATTTCCCCTACTTAAACTATATGTCATTTGCAATGATAAAAAACTAAAATTAAAACAAGTTATTTGCTAGGCTAAAATCCATCAAAAAGTTTCATAACTAGTTATGAAATACTATAGCACAGTGATGGAAAATTTCTTATGGGTTGCCAACACCTTACAACTGCAAAAAATTGAGAAAAATAGTGAAAATTGAGCTCACTGACTACTGTGCAGCTTATCTTCACACAGTCATGAAGACCACGCGTCTGTCTGAATTGAATGCGCGCGGATTACAAAGGCTGAAAAAATCCACCTTCTATGAGCTAAATTTCTCACTGAGGGTGACTGAAAAGTGCTGAGAGGAAGCAGGAGTGATTTTGCAGCAATTATAAGCAAGAGAGAGGACCTGCATCATCAACCATTAGCTCAAAATAAAGAATCTAGTGGAGTCGCCATTCCTGTTGTAGTGTATTTGACGCATGGGCAGACGAAATACACCATGCTTAATAGGAAGGTTGCTTTCCAACAAGCAAGTCACAGCTCAATTGGTTTGTCAAACATTAGTGGAACATCTTCAACATGTAATAAGCTAAGTTAAATTGAAACATATCAAGCTACATAAATAGAGAAATAAAACAAAATAACATGTACAAGAACACGCTCAATCGAGCAAACACACTAACAACTCAACAATGGAGAGATATCTCCCTTTATTAGGTGTCGGTAGTAGTAGAAGATAGAATTCTAAATCTATTGTAGTGGATCCTTAGAGCTACACAGCTCCCATATCCAAGACAAGGGAGTCTCTTACTCTCAAGCTTTCAACAAGCCTCTCATCCCTCTCAAAGGATGGTAGATCGATGGACATGTGGTGAAATCTTCTCTCTTAGATTGAGGTGTTAGATGGCCCACAACTGAATCCTTCCAATCCTCTTACTGCTGGACAATACAAGTTGGTTTGCTTCAAAGAAATTTGGCCAGCATAACAATGTGTTCTCATGTTTCTCTTCCCATGGCTGGATTTTATAGACAAATTTCAAATTTTCCCTCCCTCTCTTGGTACAGGATGGATGTTGACACAAGAGTGAGGGTATGGTTCCTTTATGTGCTACACTAAAGCCTCAAGGTGGCTCCAAAGCAAATGCACTTGGCTAGCTTGAGTGAGAATTTTTTCTCCAAGTGTGCCAAGTGGTCCCTGGGATGGTGGATTTTTGCATCCTCAGGCCCGCATGTCTCTTTGAGGGATAGCCATGATGATATTCGCAACTATCAAAGAAAAATACACAATGATCCCCTGGGGTCAGTGCTTCATGTGCGCAGTTCAATAAATTTTCCTGCTTGACCTTACGAAAAGTTCAAATTTTTAGCTCCTGTAATGTATTTCTTCCCTTTAAATCTTTATTTGTACCTTCTACTTGACATTTTCTAATGTCTTTTTCTTGTACGATTTTCCAGTCTTAACAAGGGAGTTTAGGGTTAGGAGGGGTAGGGGGAGTGGGAAAACCAAAAACACCCTGGATATTACTAGATTTTGGCTTTTGTAAACTCTCTGGATGGGAGGGATAATATTGTGAAGTTACCTAGGGGTTATCAGGGTGGTCTTCTTCTCTTTCACTATTAGATTAACTCAAAAGAGGACTATAATCAGTCTCTACAAAGGTCTTTGGATCTTATCGACAACATCTCTTTATGTTATATACTTTATATCTCTTTCCACTTCACATTATTTTGATTTGTTGTTTAGATTTATTCTCTCTTCTTCCAAACATAAGTAAACTAGCAATCTGATTGAATTTGTAAAAATCCCTTTTCACACAAAAGCATCCTAATCCAAAGTTTCAGAGATTTCAAATACTTACCTAGCAATCCTTTGAAGAATCATCATTTCTCTTCGCTATATTACATAGTCGAATCTACCGTGAACTCAATAATTAATCCTCCCAATATTATAAATTCAAAAATCGACAACCCTTGAAATCCTATTGTCAGTGCTGTTGAGTCGTTGTATAAGTTCAGGAGTCCACACCATAGGTTATCCACCCTTAAAACAGTTTTTCCTTTCATTCAACCTCGATATCTACTCGTATAGCTCAACAAAAAAATAACTGAAGAAAATTCCTCATTGATCTATGAAAATATACTTTTGTAACCAAGCTTCAGATGTCAGACGTGGGTTTCTATTTTCTTGATCTACAGATTATGGCAATTTCACGTCTATACAATCTTGAATCTCCTTCTTCTACAGGTACCACATCCACATATCCCTTAAATATATCCCATTCTTGGCAATGAAACCATTTTTTGGCTTGATTTGGGCTGACCCAGGTTTGGACTATACTGAGCACCAACAAAACCCTTGATCACTGGCCCTTTCGGTAATGACTTGCAAGAAAATTGTAGTCTCACCTGATGTGTCTATGGGTGGATGCAGAACCAAGTTTCTACAGCCTTGAGAGGCTAGGAGATGTGGTATTATTATATTATATTATACTTTCAACTGATGAATCACTTCACCATATTCAATTAATCACATAACATACCATATAAAATCATAAACCATTACTACACTGAAGAAAAATGAAACTGTAATATTGTTACTCTACGACAGATAATAATAAAATATACACATCAATCACATAAGAACACCAAAATATCATCCACAAAATTATTGCTTATTATAATGAATCTTTGAGTATAACCAATTCTTGACCTGCGCGCTAAGCTGCAGGTTGTCTGCACACTTAGTTGCAGACTCTCCTCTAGGCATCTGCGCACTCAACTATAGAGCCTCTCCTTTGCTACAAATTATAGATCGTAACAATACATCCATAGCTCTCTATATATGTTATTCTAAACATAGCATTTCAACCCTATATATATTATTACATCATAGGATTACATCGTAAAAAATACCATGGTCCAAATACCATGGAATCTCTAAAACAAGCAACTACGGCCCCAAAACCATTGATCCTTTACAAAATTGTGCATTTTTACAAGAAGGAGGGCTTCAACACCATGGGGTATATTTAATTCCTTAAACCGGACTTTGTGGAGCACTTTGCTCCAAAAAATGTGGAGTCTTTGCCAAAATCTAAGCCAAGCTAGGTTGCACCAAACAAAAAAAATCTAACCTGGACTTGAAAACTGGGCATTTATGCAATATTCAATTTCATGAATATTGAATAAATTCTCAACTACTACATGGATTCTTGCCAATTTTGTATTTGCATGCTTATTCAGTGCTAACTTCTTGTCACTTGTGCAAATTCTTTGTCTCTAGTCACTAGACAACAATTACTTCAAACATCTTCATCTCCTCTGTAAATCTAGAATTGTATTACTAGTAGATGTTTCAAAATAAATAGCAATCTTCTTAATTTATACCATCGAGTAGCCTCTCTAGATTCTATATTTGGAATTTTCTCTCCCAATTTTACATACATAACCATCACTTTCCAGTGGTCCTTCTCATGTTCAGTTGTCAATATAAACTACAATTTCATTGTTTTTGGAGCTTGTTGCACCATTAATCATTCCATTGAAGTAGTTTTGTCATATTTGTAGTTGAATACTTTCTTCAAGTTCCCTTGTAACAATTTCCTCAAACTTTTGTAGTAGTAGATAGCCTAGAATATTAAGATATTCAAATTATTCTTTAAAGAAATTTTGTTAGTATATCAATTCCATTACTACTAGCAGACTATAGATCGGTCACAATATTTGATATAAAGGTAAAATACCAAAATAAATATATAAATGTGCCCCTTCCTTTGATTTTGAAGCTTAATAAAATTCTTTTCACATCCTCCTGAATTGCAAATATTATATGAGAACCACTGACTGCATAATCTACAAAACTCCAAGTGATTTTGGGAAATCAAAATTATTTCAATCAGTGATAACATAAATTTTTTCAGTTTTCACAAGCCTTTTTTTCTGAGAGAACTCACCGGCAATATCATCTTCTTTAATATTTTGGCATTCTTCATTCCCTCACACCCTTCTTCATCGCTCAGAATGTCAAAGTTACCAAATTGTAAGCCCAATTCTTACAAAAAAATCACAACATTTTTGGTAAGTCCACAAACTAGTTGATCTGGGGTGCTTAATCAACGAGAGAAAGCATAATATTTTTTTCAAATTCCCTACCAATCTCCCAGTGACTAAACTCATCTGAATCATGTGCAAGTAGAAGTTATAAATTATCATTATTAATATTGAAAATGAGACACACATAAACACTATAATTGCATAGTAGAAAGGAAATTTATATTTTTCAACCTTTACAAGTTGAAAATCCATACGTATACCCTTAGTATCTGCTTTTGATTTCTTTGCTTCCATAATAACCTTTAAAACATATCACTAAATTTCTCTTTTTTCTTAACTCGGGTTCCTGGATTCTTAGATATTTATGCTTAAATTGAGGTAAAAACTCAACACCCCCATTTTTTACTTATTTATGTCAATTAATGAAACCTTTTTCATAAATTTTGGCTAAATCACTTTTTAATATTTTCTTTTGGTTGAATGTCCTACAATTTTTCCAAATTTTTAGTTTATTCATATTCTTTTTTTTATTGTTTCTTTGCGCTCTAATTTTTGCAAGATTTTCATTTTTTTTGTTTCATCTCATTTGGTTACACAATTTGCAAATGACGCTCTTCCAAAGTTTGATAATTTTTACCGTCTAGGATGAAAAATGTATATTATTTTAATTTTTATAAATTATTTGTAAATATTGAGTTTTAGTTAATTTTTATTAATTAATTTATTTTCCACTAACAATCCTACAAAATCACCATAAACAAATTGTAGAAAAATTGAAATTATGTGTTTTTGGGATCTAGAAAGTCTATTCCAAATCCCAATTTCAAAAATTACAAGGATCTGATATCCCAAAATTGCAAAATAATTGTAATTCGTTTTGTTAAATTTTTAAATTACAAAATGACTATAATTTATGAGTAAGTCCCACTCCATGTGGTCCTCCTCTCCCCTTCACACTATATCCTCATTGTTGGGGTTCCTATGTTTTGGCCAGATTGGCAAAACCAAAAGATAAGACAACATTAAACCGCTTTGGGATTCAAGGATCTAGCCCTCCTGAATCCAGAGAGGGATCTCTCTATGAATGAGTTAAAAGATGTAATCTTTAAATCTTGAAATGTGATATTAGGCTAGTTATGAAGAATATGGGTTTTGTTTGTTTGTTTTTGGTTGGACAAAGACATGATGAAGGTGAGGGCAGTTCAAAATAAAGGGTGAAGATGTCTGCAAGTGAAGGAATGATTCGACTGACAGAAAAGGAAAAGTTAGTTTTAACCCATTGGGCTATGGAGTCATAGGAGGATTTTAATTTGGACAAAAAGGTTCAAGAAGGATCTATGGGGCAAGTCACTTATGTCAGGATCTCTTAAAGTGATTTATGGAATGAAACAGATAGGAAATAGAGAAACAAACAAATGAAGAACAGTGAACAACCTAAGATCAAGTAAGTACTTTCAAACTATCTTGCTTCGGCATGTACTTAAGGAAAAACATAAAAGTATTCTGAGATCAAGTGCTTTTAAACTAGCCTGCATTGAAGTACTTTCAGTTAGAAAACATTTAAAAACAGTTCGAACAGCTTAAGATCAGGTAAGTGCTTTCAAACTAGCCTGCTTTCAACATATTCTATAATAAAAACACAGATAACAGTCACAAAGAGCAATTTAGATCAGGCAAGTGCTTTGAAACCAACTTGCTTTAATATACTCTTCAAAGAGAACATTCGAATGAAGAAAACATAGAAATAAAGCTTTCAGTAAGATTAGGGTACTATTGAGAGTAAATCCCAACTCTATGTTTGCTACTCTTTATCAAAGAAAGTGGACTGAGTGAAAAAAATTTAAAGAAAATAACAATTGAAAGTGAGGAACACATCACCATTGACACAAATCAGGATCCCATAAATCAGCAGCTTGTATTTGATGTTCAAACCAGTTACAATCAGCAAGCCCGGTGGGTCTCTACAACTTCGAACTTCTCATATCAACTTATGTATCTTCAAGTCGCAAACAGGGCATCAGTAGCTTCAGAAACAATTACATGCATTCAGATGTACAGAGACCAACATTTTCTCATCTTCTACAGAAGTATTTATAGAAGAAGGAGGAGGTGGGATCTAGTAAAAGATCTCATGGGTCAATTAATACAAATTGATGACTTCGCGGCCTTTGAGAGCCTCGATGAAGAAATTTACAGGGGTTTATCTGCATTAATTGATTTACACTTAGGATTAAGATTGGTGGGAGCCTTTGTTGACTTTTGAGGCTCTGTGTCATGTTGAAGTAACTCTGTTGCTACTCCCCAAGGTCTAATGATCGAAAATATTTGTTTTTGGGCTATTCTTAATCTTTAAAATAGTTTTGTCGACAATTAGAGATAAGATCTTTGATTTGTATTAATTGTTAAGCTGTCTTCGGGCAAACATCTCTTGTTTCAGATAATTACTAAGCCTTCTTATATTACTGTGAGGTTGCAGGTGCCTTTAGGAGCTGGAGAGGGTTCGATTAGCCTCTGCTTGAGGTGGTGGAAGCTTTCTCAGATCAACAGATGTCTTCGTCTCTTCCCAAAACACCTTTAAGTTACTTGAGATCTGTATTTTAGGTCTGATCAGGATTATCCTGTGTCTCCCGGTCTTTATGATGCTTTAATCCATGGATTTAGGCTTTTGATTTGCTAAATGTATGCCTTAATCCTTCAAACTGTGCTAGGAAATCTTCAAACACTGATACTCTTTGTTTCCTTTATGCATTGCTATGTCTTGTTGATGTGCAGGCCGTGGAGGGCTCATATGGCATCAATGCCTCATGAAACATCAACGAGACGCATTTTTTGAGCCAAGCGAATGGTTCTCTTTGATGCATCAAGGCGCGGGAATCGTCATTCCCAGCCTTCGACTTTCCTTTTAATAAAATTGAAAACCATTGATAACCTGCAAAACACGAAATCAACTAAGAAATCTTGTGTTTTGGTTTAAACTGTTTCAGATGCATGGGAAGAGAGCAGGGCCATTGGATGGCATCATCCAATGGTTGGGATTCATTGTAAGCGATCAAAGGAGAGTGGAGGAAAAGAATAAATCAGATCCATCGATTGCGCGGAGATCAACGGTGGGGATTAATTGAAAGACGTAAAGTGGAAGGGCGAAAGGTGACGAAAGCATGCGGGAAAGATCTGGGCCGTCCGATCTGGACACGTGAGTGGTCTAGATTCAATCGGAGGATCGCAATCAGCGGGGAGAGAATCAGGGTGCGATGGAAATCGCTGATGCGATTGCGCGATCAGGGAGGGCGATGCGATTGAGTGTTGGTCGTTTGATCAGCTTACGATCAACGGCGGGGATTGCTTTTAAAGAGAACCGACGGAAAACCCTTTAAAACTTTATAAAACCCAAAGTTTAATATGATACGAAGGTTTTGGCTTCGGGGGTGGGTTTTATACGTATGAAAGGCGCCCGACTGCGGGGCCTTGGTTTATATGGAACGATAATAGGCCCGGGATTTATAACAAAGGGCTAATCGCAATCGGAACCTCGGGCTCAGGCTTTTCAATCAACCCATTAAACTTTTCCGATGCGATAAGCGCTTCGGCCTTTGCGCTTGGTTTTACAATGAAAACAAAGGACCGGGGTTTATACATATGGAACTTAATCGCATCGGAAGTTTTGATGCTGTCTTTCAATCAACCCATTCAAAACTTGCGATGCGATTAAAGCACCTTGGGACTTTAACCTCTGGTCCCGGGGAAAAGTAATATGAATGAAGTGGGGGCAGAGTTTATATATATGGGACTTAATCGCATCGGAGTTTTTGATGTGGGTCTATTTCAATCAACCCATTTTATATTTAAAAAACATAACTCCGACGCTTCAGACCAAAACTTTGGGTAAGTGGGTTTAATGATTTTACAAAGAAAAAAAGGTGATCGGGAATGGGTTACTACAATGTTTTAAGCCCGAATGCAGGCCCATGGGTTACATGGAGAAATAATATGATCGGGGTTTATAAACATAGAGCTAATCACATCGGGGCTTTTGTTAACACAATGAAACAGACTTGTGTGCTTTGGATTTTCTCCGATGCGATAAGTGTCGAAAGGTTTAGCTCTTGGTTCCAGCACCAAGGCGCAAGGTGGTGAAGTGGTTAAGACTTGGCCCAAAGGGCTTAAACCCTTAATAAAAAAATGGATTTTTTCATAGAGTTTCAATGGTTTTCAAAGGGTTTTGGGGGTTTCGACAGAGTTCAAAAAAGAGTTTTAAACTATGCAAGGTGGATTTTACGAAGGGGAGATGAGAAAAAGGGAAAACAGAGGAATTTTGTGGAGAAAAAAGGGGAGCAAATGAAGGTTATTTTCTGAGTGAAGGAAAGGGGAAAATGAGATTTTACAGCAGTCTTTCTCATGGAATTTTTAGAAAAATTTCTAAGCTTTGAAATGGGAACATCAATGCATATTTTGGACAGAGGAGATGATGTCTTCAAAAGGCTTCAAGAGATAACATTTCTGCAATAAAACTGTTTCTTGAAGGCTCCAACAAATGTTTTGGCCACCTTTTTATAGAACAAATTTTATAGATGGCCAACACTCATAATATCAAAACTTTTGTTTATCGTAACACATTTTGAAAGAACCTCTGATGTTTCATTCCTCCAATGCTTTAATATTCTTCATGGTTTGAAAAAAATGGCACAACGCCCATTATAAGGCCCATTATAAGGCCCATTCAATTAGGTGAATCAGAGTGTTAGGATTTTTGGACTTCATTTAAAATCAACATCTAATAAAACAAAGTTATGATAAGATTGTTATAAGTTTCGAAAACACTCTCTCATTCCATTCTATATCAGAACTTCTCAATATCGTAACAATTTAAATGCCTCCCCATAATTGTTCTGATGATCTGATATTCCAAGAGCTCAGATATACCTTAAACAAACTTGGCTCACAAAACGCATCCATCGGCATATAATATGACCTCAACACATGTCATAATATCGAAACCTTGGCGCTCCAAACCTCACGACTTTGCTTTACTAAATCCTTCGATATAACTATCGCACCCCCTCACTTCCCGATACTCTTCATATATCGGACCTCGGAATTTTAGTTTTATCTCCGAGTCTCTCATTTCTAAAACTTTTGATATCACTTGGTCTCTCTCTTCTTATATTAAAACAAGGTTCCTAAATCCTTTTAACCATTTTGACATTCATTTGGATAATTGAGACGTGCTATATGATAATTCTTTTTTTAATAATATTGTATTATTTAATTTTTTTTTATTTATATTTTTATTGAATTAATAAAATAAAATAAAAGTTTAATTAAAATCTTTTTATATTTTTTGTAATTAATTTAATTAATTTATGAATTAAGTTTGTATTATTTGTATATTAATAATTTTAATTAATTTGTATATAATTAGTTTAATAATTGTAATTAATTATTATTTAATTAATTTTAATTGTGAAAATAATTAAATATTTGATTTTTAATTAAATTTTTTAAATTTAGCTTCATCACACAATTTTTAGAATTCTGGTATTTTTGGCATCTCATTTTTGGAGAGGCATATTAGGAGATTTACTCAACCAAATTAAGCTCACAATAGCTCATTGGAAAGCTAAGACAGAGGAGAATAATTTGGGATGCTCAATTTTAGAAAATTGCACCATTTATCTACATATAAATCCATCAGAAGATAAAGTGGGGAATTTGCATCAAAAAATAAATTTCTTCATGCTTATTTGGGAAAATTTCATTGGACTGGAGAAACTATTGTCAATAATTCTTCTTCTAACATTAATCAAAAGAAAATCAGACCCAAGAGAAGCAATCACATCTTGAATTTTATTATGGATTTCAATTTATTTTTATTTTTAACAATTTGTTGAGAATTAGTTTGGTTCTCTATTTTGTTCATCAAACTTGTTTTAATTTTTGGATTTCAATTGGTTTCTGACAGTAGAGAATTTGGAGAGATGAGTAACACAAACTTTGGATCAATGGAATTGTTTCAACAAGAGAGGAAAAAGAATTGTGTCCAATCAAATTTGTGGGAGAAAATTTAGTCTCCAAACAGTTCTCTCATGTTGTTTTTTTCTTTTTTATTATAAATATGGCTTTTAGAAAATGTACAGGGTATTCCTCTTCTTTGAAACTAGAGGCTTTGATAGCACTATTGTAATAGGATGTTACAATTTTAGGTGAGGGTAAAACTTCATATCTAACGTTAGGGGTGTTATCACTCCCTCTGTTTGCTAGGGCTAAGAAAGGAGACTGAAGGAGGTAACCTCAAACCAATCTTTTAGATTTGGTAGCTAGCCCTACCAAACCAAAGAGGGCTCTCTCAATGTCACTTTCACAGTCAATGAGGTGAATGGAAAGGAAATGATGTTAGGTTAGATATAAGCTCAGTGAAATAGGGTTTTGTTTTAAATTTTCTTAGATAGGAATGTTAGTTTAGGAACTAGGTTTAGGTTTTAGGTTTGATTTCAAATGAAGTTGCATAGATGAAGATGAGGCCAAGTAGGTATACTTAGAAACATACTTAAATTTTCATTGTGGTATAGGGTTCGAAAAGAGAGTCATAATGAGCATATTACATGAGTTCATTCATCAGAGGAACTAGAACAAATTTATGAAAATCTTATAAAACAAAGCACAAAAAGCAAGAATTATGTTTATAGAATCATATGATTGATCATATAGAAGCATACATGTGATTTCATGGAAGCATAAACATTCATCCAAAATACATCATAAATGCACCTAATGAGTCATTACCTAGAATTTAGGGAAGTTAGAAACAATCCCCCCAAATTTAGCTAATAACTAGGAGTCTGTCTCCTTGAGTAATTACAAGATTCCTCAGCAATGAGGAGCATAAATAGACTTCCTTATCCATAAAACATCTCTTGGGACAGCTGTAACCTTGATATTTTGACTATTTTTCACTAACACCTGTCCAAAAAGCATCCAAGACAGAAGTGTCATGTGTCACACAAAAGCATTGTGTTTTTCAGAAGAAGCATTGTGTGCCTTGGAGGGTGTTTTTAGCTGACTTTTAGGAATATTCTTGTTGATATGAATATTGGGAAAGGTATCCCGGGATGTCCTCTATCCGACACAACCTTAAAACTGAAAAATACCTCATGCAAGGCCTTCAAAACTTCAATTTTCCAATCTTACTTAGAAGTGTCATGTATAGTGAAAATCGGTGGCAAAAATATGGAAAATAGGGTGTATTTTGAGTTTTTCTTCAAAAATAGGAGGTGTCATGACAAACCAAGACCATATATGGAATTCACACTTCAAAAGTAATCCAAGCATGTAAATAAAACCTCCTTTGGATTCTCTAAGGAAAAGCGTCGTGTGTCTACGCGATGCTTCTGCAAGGGTTAAATTTCTAGAATTTTCCAAAAATCACAAAAATACCAAAAATGCTTAAAGCTTGCTCAATTTTAGTCCATGGCATCCTTGAATGGTGATCTAGACAACTAGGGATGCCTCAGCTAGAAAATCCAAGTTGTATTTCTCCTTTAGCTTAATTAGTGTTTCTTTAAGCTTTTTCTTCAAATTCTTAACCCTGGTTTTGCAAATTTGGTTCCTGGTGAAGTAGTGTCTCACCATGTGCCTCTAGAGGTTATTATTTCTTTCTACATTCTTCAAAATATTCTCTAGATGCTCATTCACCCTGCTAAGCCATAACTCTTTGCCTTGTTCAATCTCCTCAACAATCATATCATCAAAATTGTGTTCCCCTAGGGGAGGAGATAACTTTGTTTCTTGTTATTCTTGTTTGATTAATCATCTTGTTCTTGGCCTCCTTGGCTTTATCTCAGCCTCCTTCTCTTCAAACTAATCAACCTCAATAACTGATTTTCCCTTACCTTTTTCTACCTCAAGATCTAGCTTTGGTTTTCTTTGGAGGAGTTGTTTCACCTTCAATTGCATGTTTTCTTGTTGTAGGAAGGGTATCGTGAATTTTTCCCTTAAGAGGCTATCGTTGAGCTCTGCTATCTTTGCATAGTTTTCTCTGATTATCTCCTTATCTAATTTGTTTTCCACCTACTATGACATGTCAACCTCCAAAGATGCTTGGTCCTCATGTTGCTGCAGTGGTGACTCACTCTCATGCATAGGTGGCTGCTCCATGGTTTCTCTTTACTCAACTATAGTTTCGGGTGAAAGCACACCTTTACTGATAGTAGGGGAAAACACCATCCTTTTACCCTTCTCATAATTTTGAGTGATTTCAGCCCTTGGTGCCTTTGGAACCTCTGCTTGTCTACTTGAAGAACCATCCTCATTTGCCTTTGCTAATGTTGATGGTATGCTTTGAATGATGGGTGTACTAGTAGTGGGCGTAGAAGTAACTGTCTTCATGAATGTTTCCCAAGACATATTTATTTATGAGAGTTGATGCAAAAATATAACCTTGACCAAACCATGGTGGAGAAAATTAGTTTGGTGAGCCTTGCCTTTACTTTGTACTTTTTTACAGTCATTTTGACCAAACTTCTGAATAGATAATGAGGAAAATTGAGTGGCTTTGTAGCAGTGAAAGGCATTAATAGCCTTATGTGGTATTGGTACAATATTCAGAACCTCCCTTCACATGTAAAATAATTCATGATAATCTTCATCAAAGGGGCATATCTATCAAGTAAATACCTAAAGGGAAAGATGTGTTCAGGAGCATCTTTGCAATGTGGTTTTAAGAAAATTTTATAGTTCTCAATGTCCGAGTCGCACCCTCTAAACCATATTTCTCCATGGTTCGGAATACCTGTTGTTGAGGCTATAGCATCTGAAGATACAGTAATTTCAATGTCTGCTATATTAGCCTTATCTCTCCTAAATTTGGTAGCAAAATGGCTTGTCAATTGAGCATGACTGCCTACCTCTTGAAATCTTTCACAAAATCTTAAACAACCACTTTATTTAAAATATTTCTTGACATAAGCAGAAGCATTGATCTCCTACAAATTATATGGCTTAAATCTAGAATGATGACCTCCCTTGTTAGGCTTTCTCTTTTCAACTTCCATGATGTTTTTCAGCAAAATAAAACCCTAGCTCGTTGTAAAGGAAAGGGGAGACGAAAATTAAGAAAATAGGGATGATGTTACAATGGTTTTAGGGACAGAAATGAGATGGAATGGAGTTGGGGAAAAATCCACAAAAATTTGGCGAAGTAGGATGGTTAGTTAGCAACATAATGCAAGTGAAAAATTTGGAAATGGGTATGGGAAAGAGGGAAAAAAATTTAAAACATAGAGTTAACCTAGTTTTCTATGCAAAAGCGTAGGGAGAACTACAGTTTGAATTAAAATGGTATAAATGAGAAGTATGAGTGATATTTAATGACTTGGTAAGGTATATGAGTGATGTGTGAAGGTTATTAGATGATGAAACTAGGGGTTTTCCAACTAAAGCAACCAAACATCTCAACAATCCAAAAACGTAGTTGAAAACCCTAGAAGAGGGAATCCACCCTTTGTAGAAGAAATTCACTTGAATGAAACATAAGGGATGATTACTTACTTGGAAGCATCTTAACCTTGAGCAATGATGAATTTACACTTTTGATGGCTTTTTGGATCTTAGATGGCAAAATCGTAGCAAACTGCCAAAAGCATAGTGTGGCTACCCCAGAAGCATAGCAGGGAGAAGAAGTGTAGCGGAGATCAGTTTCGAACATTTTTTGTTGGTTTTATTCGATATTTGGATGGCTGTGGAGAGTTTTGAGCATGATAGAGGATCTATTTTTAAAACCAAAGGATGAAATGAACTCAAAAAACTTGATTTCCTTTTATAACTCACAAACTTTATTTTTTGTCTTTAGTGAAATCATATTGTACTTTGAGAAAAAATTCCTTTTTTGAAAAACTTTGATCATGTAGCATACTTCTTGAGAATGGAAAAGTTTCCTTTTATTTATTACCTATCTTTGATAACTCCCAATGAAAGTAACTTGACTAATGACAATGACCTTTATTTTCCTTTGTTTATGACATGATTTGGACATTATGATGGTGAAACAAAATAATCCTAGACCATGACCTAGATGAGGGTATGTTACCTAACCTATGACCCTAGATTGATGATGAATGACATGACCTTGAAATTAATTATGACCATGAATGGGTGAAGGGAGCAACCAAAGACCTAGACAACATTCAGTGAACAAAATTTATCTGAGAATTTATTTGAAAACATGAAATTTTGACTAAGGACCACTACGACATAAACCTGAAAGAGAGTATTTGATCATTGAACATTTAGACACTAACAAGGGGAAAACTTTGTGATTATGTTTTTTGTGCATTTAAACTATTGTAATGTCTTGTGAGTTGAATTGTGGAGAGAGGGTATTTTTAGTTCTGAAAGAGAATTTTTTTGGCACTAAGATCAGTTATTTATCCAAGGACTTGAAGTTTCTCAAGGACTACAAACATGTAATGAGATTTTGGTATGATTTAATAAATTTTCTTTTCAATGCACTATTGTTTGAATTGTTAAATTAATCTTCCATTACCAAAATTTCTTTAATTGGTTTTAATTTATGTTCTAAATAGTGTATGGCTTTTGATATTGTGCATTACTATTGTATCATTAGTTTTATGCTATTGAATTTATATAGGAGTTATCTCTCAGGAGCATAATAGACTTAGAATTAATATGAATTCATTGAGATTGGAATGTGTTAGGAAATAACTACTTGTTCTTTAATTACATTCATGTTTTGGTTTTCCTTTCATTAATTAAATGAATTAGTTCTTTAATTGATGAAAATTATATAATGGATTCAATCATATAAACAATACTCTTCCCATGTTTAGTTAGTTCATCTCTCTTAAATTGAGAGAGGTTTATCCATTTCCCGATTCAAGATAGGATTAGTTTTGCTTGCATTCTAGATTAAATTTTCATTTAGATTTTAATTTTTCTTTTCTAGAAGTCCCCTCATACAGGGACAGAACTTAGTTGTGGCTTGGCTGAGCCCTCGATCAACTTAAGGATCACTTTCTTTCCTGAGCTCAACAAGAGGTTTGATCTAATGTATCTTCTCTATTGGTAAGTAAAATACACACTTTAAGCTGACAAAGATAGAGAAAAGGTAATCAAACATAGTTTAACAAGTTGGAACCACCATTCCAAACAGAAAAGGAGCTTCTTTAAGTTCCCAACCTAGTGTTCTCCCTTATAATGTTGATATTGTTATTTTGGGCCATCGACATTTTTGGCGCTACTTGGAGGGCTATAGTATATTGTTTTTCTTTGAATATTTTGTGCTTTAATATTTTATCTTATTGCTATGGCTCCACTTAAAATACCTCTTTGGAGTTTCTTTATTGGATACCATCCAAAAACCACTCCGATAAAGGCAGTCTAGACCCTGTCACATGTAAAGTATAATTGTAAGACATCTGCTTTTAGTCATATACTTTAATTTATTTTAAGTTGCAATAATTTAAATATTGATGAAGATATTATGTGCAGGATCTTCATTGTCACTTTGACAGTAAAAGCCTAAGACTGGTGATTATCACTTCCAATTGCCTCCATACGTAGTTGGGATGAATTTTCGAAGATTTTACTTCATGAATTTCAGGAATATGATTACGAAAAGGTGCATGACCAGTTAGAAGAATTGCATAGGATGGAAGGTGAGACTTTGGATATTTCTTATATTTTATTTAAATTTAACTTTAATGCAATTTTGCTCCAAATATTTTCCTCCTCAATTCCAAATAATTGGATGGTTCATACATTTATTGTCTTTATCCTGTGATAACTATCAAGAACCAGAAAGTATATCCATTCATGATAATGATACAATTTCTCAAAATGACAACTCTGATTCTTCACAAATTGAAATTACAAATGCTAATCATTATGCCAGAACTTCTCTAAATTTACAAAATGTTAATCAAATAGAAATTCAACAAAATGCACAATCTATTAGCTACAATCAACAAAAACTAAATTAGCAACAATTTAATCAACCAGAGACTGATAGAAACCCACATCCTACTATTGAAATTAATTCACAATGTGTTGATAATAAATTGTAGATGATGGAATATATCAACAACAATTCACAAATCGATCAATTGCACGAAGAATTTGAAATTGTATATTTTGGAAAATCAACAATCATCCATGCATAGAGAAACCTTCACGTATATATCTTTAACTTCATATTTTTCTCTCTACCCTGATATACTTAACAATAGTAATTTAATTCATAATCAATCAAGAATTATTTTAAATACAGATTTAATTTTAAAAAATAGAGGAACAAATATTAATATTGAATTATTGATTTTTGATATTGGTAGAGAAAATTTAATCAATAATTTGATCAATAATCCTGAGGATTATCTTAATTTTGTATTTAATTACTTACCTGGTTCTGATTTATTTAATTTAGGGGAAAAGAACAGTAAGGAATTTATTTATGATGATGACTTGGAAAATGAAAATACTCAACCTCTTTGTTCTTCACAAATGGTTTTATCTAACTCTCATATTATCAATTCTTTAGATGAATCTATTTTTGAAGATAAAGAGAACTTTAATCATGGAATTATTCTAATTCATTCTAATTTTCAAACATGAAATCATCATAGTGATTTTTGTATTCAAGAATCTGTCCCAATTTTCGATTCCTAATATGATGGAATTCCCTTTTTGGATCATAAGCTTGAAATATTCCCATTCCCACAAAAGAATGCAAACAATGAGTTTAAATTTATAATTTCTATGGATGCTTGTGGGAAATAAATCTCTGCAAATCAATCTTGACCATGTTGTACCATTATTTGTAACATTAATGTAAATTGTAATTTGCTTCATTTTCAGTTCCCTCAGTTTGAATTTGTTTTTCTTTCGAAATTCATTTTTGAATTTTTGATCATTCAAAATCTCAACACTCATTAGCTCCATTAATATGCTTAGACAAATCAATTCTATAATTTCAACCATGAACATTGATTACTTTTTCTTTTGAAATTTTATTTCTTCATTTTTATTCAATTTATGTTTTATTTTCAAATTATTTTATTAAAAATTATTGACTTGAGAGTGCATCAGTAAATTCTGGCCAGTAATGGAACACTTCTAGAAATTTTTTAAATGTTCATCCATTCTTTATTGACCCATTTGAAAAATATCTGGAAGTTCCACTACTTAGGAATATTTCTGACTTTGCCACTGTTGAGCAAGCTTCAATATTTAAAAATGTATCATTCAAGCTTGGCATGATGCTTCATCTTCCTTTGAACTTCTTCCAGTCATGATCCAGGTGGATATCGGTGGCCACCCACCTATTCCATTTGGACTAGCACCATCAATTCTTGCAACTTTTCACATTCAGCACAACTTACTACTTTTAGCAGGTTTTCGGGTCCTCCACTCTCAGAGCCGTTTTGGGGCCTTAATGATCCAGGTGGATATTGGTGGCCACCCACCTATTCCATTTGAACCCCCACCATCAGTTGTTTCAGTTTTTAATTTGCAGCACAACTTACTATTTTTAGCAGTTTTTCGGGTCCTGAACTTCCGGAGCTGTTTTGAGGCCCTAAACGATGTTTTTTGGGCATCGTTTGTTTGGTGAATACAATTCAATTATAGAATCTATATTTGTAGCAAAAATTTTAGTCCTTGGATAGATATTTCTAACGATGTATCATACGCGTCAAACGAAAATCATATGCCAAAATTACGTCCCCGGGAAGTTGAAACACCAATTAGAGTTGAAACGAGGCCCATAGTTTTGGCGCTTCATCTCCTAGGGTTATGTTTTTGGACGTTTAGAGTTCTCCATTGTTTCTCAATAATAAATATGCCCTCGAGCCTCATTGTAACATATTTCAGAGCTCTGTAGCCACCACATCTCTTCTCAGAGATTCGCTACTAGCACCCCAGATATTTTATTTCCATTATGTTTGTAAGCATATTTCTGTTATTTGATATTAATGAAATGAAGCATTATTTCCATTGCATATCTATGTTCATGGTTAATTTTTTATTCTGTTGTGTTCCCGCATAAATCCGGATCAGTGGTATCAGAGCAGTCTACTCTTTCTTTGTTTTTCTTTGCATGTCCCCAATGCGGTCATGGTATAAGGATTTAGGACTCGATTTGGTTGAACCCTTGCAAGATCAGCCTCGCAAACCTCGATGACCTCCCATGGCGGAAGAAAAGAAAGACGAGGGAGCAGGAGATTCTATCAAAATATTTCTCGAGGAGGCCCTTGAGAAACAAGGGAATGTGATGATGGATAACTTTGCTCAGATCCTTCAACGACTACCCACCTGTGGTGCATCTGCATCCAACAACCACTCTGGAGGCGCCACTCCCTTCAAGGTACAGGTAAACTTTGACATTCCTATATTTGAAGGCCAAATAGATGCAGACACAGTAGATAGATGGTTAAATTTTTTGGAAGGGTATTTCTCGGTCCACGATTTCTCTGACCGAGAAAAGATTATTTTTGCACTCCTCAAAGCCGCCCCCCATGTCAAAGACTGGTGGGAAACCTACTATGAGCAAGAGAAAGAAGGGGAACCCTCTATGTTCTTGGCCAAACCCACTTGGAATTCGTTTCGAGACAGCATCAAGGAACAATATTACCCCATGGGGAGCTATGAGGACAAATACATCCAATGGACCACGCTGCGGCAACAAAGGGATCAAGATGTGCACGAACTGACGAATCTGTTCCATACCCTATGCACAAAGTTGGGTATTAAAGATTCAAAGAGACATTTGGTGCCCAAGTACGTGACTGTCTGCACAAACACATTCAGGAGGAAATAGAGTTCCTCAACATTACATCGCTTGGTACGACATATCGCTATGCCGCCAGAGCTGAAATTTAAGCAGAAGAAGCGAGACTTTGGATCTGCGAATCTGAAAGGTGCCCCCGAAATGAAGAACAAGGGGCAAGGCCAAAGCGGTGCAAGTCAGAACAACACCACAAATCAAAATAAGGACACAAGGAACTGGTGTGAATTTCATAACAGCCCCACTCACAGCACAAATGAGTGTCGGTCCAAACAGTCATTAGTGGCCGAACTAAAGGCACCCGAATTAGATGCATTTTCTGATTCTGAGTCAGAACCAGAAAAAGGAAATGGAAAAGGGAAGCAGATCATTGATGTGGATCCCAGTGCCATTGTTTCCACCACAAAGATCCAGAGGGAGGATCTAGAGGATCCAGAGGAGGGGGAGCGCCTCTTCCATTCGCATATGTGGGTGAAGGGTTCTCCACTACAATTTCTTGTCGATAGTGAAAGCCAAAAGAACCTCCTTTCAGCAGAGGTCGTGAAGTGGATCAACCTACTGACCAGAGAACACCTACAGCCATATACCATCAAGTGGCTCCACCCAGGGAGAGATCTCCGCATCCACTAGCAGTGCCGCCTTCCGTACATTGTCAAGCCATTCATGGATGAGGTATTGTGTGATGTTGCTCCTCTTGATGTAGCTGATGTATTATTGGGCCAACCATACTTGTTGAGGCTACATGCTATGTATGAGTCTAGGCCTCATGCTATTGTTATTACTTTAGGAAATAACTTGTACAAGATACCGGAGGTAGTACTATCTCCTGTCATCTCTTTGACTACTGCAAAACAACGCAGTAAGATTGTTTCCCAAACCATGAAATTTATTTTCCTTACAACTCGCTCACAAGGAAAGAAGAATATTGTGGCCACAACCTTGAAATAGGGCTCTCGTGCACAGCTGCATCAGATGGAAAAATTCATGGAGGAATACGATGACATTTTCTCCTCACTCACAGAGGTTCCTCTACACTGTCAGGACAAGCACTCCATTGATCTGACTCCCAACGCACCACCGCCTGATGTTGCCATACATCCTGCAAATACACATATAGAATCCACACATGTACTATCCGAGGCTGATAAAGAAACCAAATTTACTAAATGCATCCAGCATGTCCACCCGCAAGTCCATGACATCTTCAACAAATCTAATACCCAATTCAACAGAAATTGCCTCATCTCATGGAGGATCTCAACGCAATGAGAACCATTGCATCCTAAGGAGGGAGGAATGATCCAAGTGGATATCGGTGGCCACCCACCTATTTAATTTGGACCAGCACCATCAATTCTTGCAGCTTTTCACATTCAACACAACTTACTATTTTTAGCAAGTTTTCGGGTCCTCCACTCCCAGAGCCGTTTTGGGGCCTTAATGATCCAGGTGGATATTGGTGGCCACCCACCTATTCCATTTGAACCCCCACCATCAGTTCTTTCAGTTTTTAAGTTGCAGCACAACTTGCTATTTTTAGCATATTTTCAGGTCCTGAACTTTCGGAGCCGTTTTGAGGCCCTAAACGACGTTTTTTGGGCATCGTTTGTTTGGAAAATATGATTCTGTTCCACAATTTATATTTGCGACAAAAATTGTAGTCCTTGGATAGATATTTCTAACCATGTATCATACACGTCAAATGAAGATCGTATGCTGAATTTATGTCCCCGGGAAGTTGAAAACTAATTTACCCAAACGGGGCCCATAGTTTTGGCGCTTCATATCCTAGGGTTAGGTTTTTGGATGTTTAGAGTTCTCCATTGTTTCTCGATAATAAATATGCCCTAGAGCCTCATTGTAACACAGTTCATAGGTCTGTAGCCACCACATCTCTTCTCAGAGATTCGCTACTAGCACACTAGCTATTTTATTTCCATTATGTCTGTAAACATATTTATGTTATTTGATATTAATGAAATGAAGCATTATTTCTGCTGCATCTCTATGTTCATGGTTATTTATGTATTTTGTTGCATTCCTGCATAAATTTGGATTAGTGGTATCAGAGCTGTCTGCTCTTTCTTTGTTTTTATTTGCATATCACCAACGTGGTCATGGTATAAGGAGTTAGGACTCGATCTAGTTGAACCCTTGCAAGATCAGCCTTGCAAACCTTGACGACCTCCCATGGCGGAAGAAAAGAAAGACGAGGGAGCAGGAGATCCTATCAAAATATTTCTCAAGGAGGCCCTCCAGAAACAAAGGAACACGATGATGGATAACTTTGCTCAGATCCTTCAACGACTACCCACCTATGGCGCATCTGCATCCAACAGCCACTCCCTTCAAGGTACATGTAAACTTTGACATTCCTATATTTAAAGGCCAAATAGATTCAGACGTCATAGATAGATGGTTAAATTTGTTGGAAGGGTATTTCTCGATTCATGATTTCTCTGACCGAGAAAATTTTATTTTTGCACTCCTCAAAGCCACCCCCCATGTCAAAGACTGGTGGGAAACCTACTGTGAGTAAGAGGACGAAGGGGAACCCTCTCTGTTCTCGGCCAAACCCACTTGGAATTTGTTCCGAGACGGCATCAAGGAACAATATTACCCCGTGGGGAGCTATGAGGACAAATACATCCAATGGACCACACTGCTGCAACAAAGGGATCAAGATGTGCACGAACTAACGAATCTGTTCCATACCCTACGCACAAATTTGGGTATTAAATATTCAGAGAGACATTTGGTGCCCAAGTATATGTCTGTCTGCACAAACACATTTAGGAGGAAATGTATTTCCTCGACATTACATCGCTTAGCACGACATATCGCTATGCTTCCAGAGTAGAAATTAAAGTAGAAGAAGCGAGACTTTGGATTTGCGATTCCGAAAGGTGCCCTCGAACCAAAGAACAAGGGGCAAGGCCAAAGTGGTGCGACTTAGAACAACACCAAAAATTAAAATAAGGACACAAGGAAGTGGTGTGAATTTCATAACAGCCTCACTCACAGCACAAACGAGTATCGGGCCAAACAGTCATTGGTGGCCAAACTAAAGGCACCCGAATCAGATGCATTTTTTGATCCTGAGTTAGAACCAGAAAAACGCAATGAAAAAGGGAAGGAGATCATTGATGTGGATCCCAGTGCCATTGTTGCCACCACCAAGATCCAGAGGGAGGATCTAGAGGATCCAGAGGAGGGGGAGTGCCTCTTCCATTCGCAGATGTGGGTGAAGGGTTCTCCGCTGCAATTTCTTGTCGATAGTGGAAGCCAAAAGAACGTCATTTCAGCAGAGGTCATGAAGCGAATTGACCTACCGACCATAGCACACTCGCAACCGTATACCATCGGGTGGCTCCACCCAGGGAGAGATCTCCACATCCTCCAACAGTGCCACCTTCCGTACAGTATCAAGCCATTCATGGATGAGGTATTGTGTGATGTTGCTCCTCTTGATGTAGCTGATGTATTATTGGGAAAACCATACTTGTGGAGGCAACATGTTGTGTATGAGTCTAGGCCTCGTTCTGCTATTATTACTTTGGGAAATAACTTGTACAGGATACCGGAGGTAGTACTGCCTCCTGTCATCTCTTTGACTACTGCAAAACAACGCAGTGAGATTGTTTCCCAAACCAGGAAATTTATTTTCCTTATAACTCGCTCACAGGGAAAGAAGAATATTATGGCCATAACCTCGAAATAGGGCTCCCGTGCACGACTACAGTAGATGGACAAAGTCATGGAGGAATACGAGGACATTTTCTCCTCACTCACAGAGGTTCCTCTACACTGTCAGGACAAGCACTCCATTAATCTGACTCCCAATGCACCACCGCCTGATGTTGCCATACATCCTGAAACTACACATATAGAATCCACACATGTACTGTCTGAGGCTGATAAAGAAACCAAATTTACTAAACACATCCAGCATGTCCACCCGCAGGTCCATGACATCTTCAACAAATCTAATACCCAGTTCAACAGAATTTGCCTCATCTCATGGAGGATCTCAACGCAATGGGGACCATTTCTTCCTAAGGAGGGAGGAATGATCTAGGTGGATATCGGTGGCCACCCACCTATTCCACTTGGACCAGCACCATCAATTCTTGCAGCTTTTCACATTAAGCACAACTTACTATTTTTAGCAGGTTTTCGGGTCCTCCAGTCACGGAGCCGTTTTGGGGCCTTAATGATCCAAGTGGATATTGGTGGCCACCCACCTATTCCATTTGAACCCCCACCATCAATTCTTTCAGTTTTTAAGTTGCAGCACAACTTACTATTTTTAGCAGTTTTTCAGGTCCTGAACTTCTAGAGTCGTTTTGAGGCCCTAAATGACATTTTTTGGGCATCATTTTTCTGAAAAATACGATTTTGTTTTGGAATTTATATTTGTGGAAAAAATTGTATTCCTCAGATAGATCTGTCTAACGATGTATCATACGCGTCAAATGGAGATCGTATGCCGAAGTTATGTCCCCGGGAAGTTGAAACACCAATTTGCCCAAACGGGGCCCATAGTTTTGGTGCTTCATCTCCTAGGGTTATGTTTTTGGACGTTTAGAGTTATCCATTATTTCTCAATAATAAATAGGCCCTCGAGCGTCATTGTAACACAGTTCAAAGGTTTGTAGCCACCACATCTCTTCTCAGAGATTCGCTACCAACACCCTAGCTATTTTATTTCCATTATGTCTGTAAGCATATTTCTATTATTTGATATTAATGAAATGAAGCATTATTTCAGCTGCATATCTATGTTCATGGTTATTTCTATATTCTTCTACGTTCCTGCATAAATCCAGATAAAATCATTCAATGAAATACATCCTAATTTCCATGATCCTATAGGGATAATTTTGGAATGATTTCGAAGAATTTTGTAAATAAGATATATATATATATATATATATATATATATATATAATTTTTTTTCGAATTTGTTAGATGTACATACTAGGTTGAACTATTCTTTTAATAATTTAGCTACAGTCTTATTCTTGTGGTTTATCTATGACATCTTCATATGTGCAGGAAATAAAATGTTTGCATGGTTTCATTGGAAGTATGACTATACTTTGTCATATGCTCTCTCGGTTAGATAGATTAGGAATTGAGTTAGTTTAGTTATTTTTCGCTTTCCTATTTTCAATTTAATTTTTTTATTTTTAATAAACAAGTAATAGGCTCAAATTTTTATTTTGTTATCCATTTATTTGTGTCAAAAGTGACGTAGAGTGCTTTGCATCATACATATGTGTGATGCTCTTAATTATCCTTCTTCACAAAATTTCATCGTAAGGTTGAAATTTATTTTCTCAAACAAAATCGTGAATGATGAAATTTCAAGGAATCATTACAGCTAAGCATACCAATTTTCCAAATTCACAAGCATTTATTTATGGTCACTTTTACCATAGTTTCTTCAATTTAAATGTGAACCATATGAAAATTGCTCATTACTTAGTTGTTAATTTACACTGAATAATGAGATGATTTTGAATATATGTAAAATTGGAGATAATACATCGTCAAAATCTTCTAGGTATGCATAGACATGTCCATCTTCATCTATTGTTAGTTTTCTCTTTTTCATTAGTTTGTTTCTTATTTAGGTTTTTCTTCTTTTGCAGGTTTTCATTGATTTGATTTGGAGACTTGATTGTTTCAAGAAAATTTAATTAGCTTTATAATAAAGCGAGCAGTCATCCCTTTCCAGACCATTAACATTTTCATCTGAGATGAAACACTTGGCTCCTTCTTGTTCATATTTACCATGGGTCTACATCTTCTTGAATTGTTAAATTAAAGGAGGCCCATAAGCAAAGGAAATTTTGCACAAAAATCTTGCAAGTAGTTATAAAATGACCCTATCCATGGTTTTACCTCTGCCCATTCTGAATTTTACATTTTTCGTGTGGAGCTAAAACTTTTCACTGCACTCATTTATATTACATCCTCTTTAGTAACATTTTGTTCTTTCGATATGATTCAAAGCCCCTTACAATTCTCGAAATTTCAGACCTTTTGACTCATCGAAATCTTTGGTTTATGTTATATTAGAAGCAATTTAAAACACATTCTGAAATTTGTCTCTCCGAGATCTATGTGGCCTATTTTATTTCTCCTCCCAATATCCCCAGTCTCGAAGTCTTGTAAAGGTACATTAAATTATCATTCTACCTGAGTTTCTGATATTATGTTTTTATTCAATAAGTAATCTCAGACTTCCTTTTTATCATAACTCTTATTTAAAGACTTTGTGAGAAATCTTTCCGAAGTCTCTTTGTATTTTAGAACCGTGGTATATTGGGTTATTATCATTAATCAATTGAAATGTATTCCCAATATTTCATTTTTGATTCTTAACATCTCGGACTAGTGAGATATCAGACTAATATAATCTTGTTGGCCTCTAGTAAATTCATCCATTACTTTATTTTATGACTTATCATTATACTCACATGGAGCACATGGAGTCCTTTTTGCTTATATTTGTATATATAAGTTGACTTTCATGTTATCATGGTGTTTGAAAGCCTGGGTGCATTTTAATTTATAATTTCATCAAATCCCAAGCTTTCATTTCTTTGGATGACTAAGTAAATTTTAAGAATATCCATTCTTCATGATGCGGGCAAATGGATTTTATCATTATTCCTTCAATATATAGTTGGGCCTATTTTTACTCTTCACAGCAATTTCTAGGCTAATGAGAAGTGCATCAACTGTGGTTTTCTTACATTTTCATCTTTATCTTACTATGAGATGTTCACCTCATCATCCTTATCATCTCTTAGTGTGCATATTTTATTTGCTTTTCAAAGATGCTCTTGAGCATCCACTATGATGGTGAAACTAGCTGCTAAGGAATTTGGAACATGTAAAGGTAATGGACCATGGTTAATTCATGATTTAAATTTTTTTTTTTTTTGGTATATCACTCCATATTTAGCATGCAAAATTTCAAGGCCGCTACACATATGTGGCACATGGATTGGGACCTGGTCATGATTTTGAAATTTTATATAAACCATGGAGTGGATATGAAATATGAAAATACAAAGAGAAAAATTGTCGTTGCAATTCATAGAGAAACATATCTTCATTCTCTTTTCTGATGGATTTGGTTTACGTCAAATTCCTTGAGCATGAGACATCATTTTCTAGTTTTAATTCTTTATTTTAATTTAGAATTAATAAGTTATGATTTTGGGCCAATGAACTTTACATAAATTCTTCATGCTTTTGAAGAGGTTGTCCTTTGTTGGAGAAAACAATATTTCTTAGGTAAAATTAAACGGAATTCTCCAATGGTAAGCTTCATATGCCCATTTTCATCCTTTTTATTTTCTTCATTTTTATTTAAGCTTTGTTTTAGTTTTGCTGATATAAAACTCTATTTTGCAGGTCTCCATGAGTTGTTTTCACACCTCTACCATCTCATATTTGGAACTTGTTGGGGTTCCCATGTTTTGGCCAAATTGGCAAGACCAAAAGATGAGACAACATCAAACCACTTTCAGACCTCAGGATCTAGCCCTCCTGGGTCCAGAGAGGGATCTCTCGATGTAAGCAAAGGTTTTATGTCTTTGAAGCTCAAAAGGTTAAGATATTAGGCTAGTTATAAGGCTCGGAGTTTGTTTGTTTGATTGTATGTTTGGTTGCTGGTCATCAGGAAATAAGGGTTCAATATAAGACAAGAATGAGCAAAGAGGATTTAGGCATAGGTGAAGTATTCCAGGGAACATTCAAGACCATTGGGCAATGGATTCAGGAAAGGGTTTACTTGCTATTCAATGTGCAAGCTTTCAGTTGGGTTAGTCATGTAAATCGTTGGATCTTAAAGATGATTGTGTGATATGGAATGGTAAGGGAGGAGGAAACAATAAAGATTTAGAACACAAAGTTAAAGACCCAAGATCAGAGAGAGAATTTGAACTCTCAATGCTTTGGCCTCTAGCTTGAGGGATCTTAGAAATGTTAGCTATTTGCACAAGGATCCTAGTGGACAGGGCTAACTCTAATCCCCAGTGTTCCCAAATCTTCCAGCTAAATCCTAACAAGAACATCTAAGAACAGATTCATTTAATTCATACATTAGCTAACAGGAAATAACATCCACTACACTAGTTAAATCAACTAAAATCAACTCTTAGATAACACATTTAGTAGAAAACATCAAAGGCAAGGAGAGCAGAAACATAGGGTACCTAACAAGGGTAAATCCTATGCCAGATTTCTGATGCAAGCCAGTAGAAATGAAATGAAATAGAATGTAAGTTAAACACAAATACAGAGATAGAAAAACATCACCGCTGCTTTAGATTAGGATCCAAAGAAATGTGCTTGTCATATTAAAAAGCAACACCAGTCAAGTACAACATTGCCAATAGCTGGATACTCAGCCTGAAAACATTTTCCTCAGCTTGTCTTACATATTTACATAGAGACTATGTCTCAAAAGAAACAGCTTGTAATTCTCTGATAGCAGATCAACAACATTTACAATGAGTTTCTTCATGAATTTATAGCTCAAGTGGAGTAGAGAAAGTAGGTGAAAACTAAATGAAACATTAAAACTCAGGCAAGGAAGAGGGTCGAGGCCCATTCTATTTAAATTATGTTCATTTATCCATGGCACTCTTTGGGTGAAAGAGTGGTCTTCTCCAGGGTTCAATTTACTCTGATATGTCTCTGATGTACTTTTGGCTGCAGTACTCTGTAGTACTTCTGGTGAATAAAAAAAAAGTAAATAAATGATGCTAGGGTATGCCATACTGTGAATCAAATGCCCTGATAGCATCGGGACTGTTGTTAGGGAGGAAGCTTCACTTGGACACAATGTAGATTGAAACAGCAATGCGTACCGTGTCCCTGCTCAGGAAAAACATTCGGCTGATTTGAAAACCCTGCCACCATTTTTTCCGTGTATTGGACTTTCTGAGTGATCCACGGGTCTTCGAACTGGTACCTTTGCCCTTTAAACACTGGATTAAGGCTCAAAATCTTCTATTACATGCCTTGAACTCTCTACTGCTCCCGTATTGTCTCTGTCGGTGAAATCGATGCTTTAATGGCTCTAGGGAAGATTTTCCAGAGTTCAAACCTTGTTTTTTAATGCAAGTCCTTTCATGGCTCCTTCCCAGGCTTTCTTCGTGATCTCGTCCTCTGGAAAATGGTCCTCTTTGCGTTTTTTTTCCATTGTAATAAAAACTGTGTAATCATGGCAGATTTCACCATCTGATAACCTTGCAAAACACGAAAACATATTAAGGAAAACCATGCATGGAGGTGGTGGATGCAACGGGGGTGGCGAGAATGGAAGCGCAGACTGGTGAGATGGTGGAAAAATGTAGATTCATGGCGGAAAATGCAGTGTAACAGTGGAAGAATGGCCATGGTGAAAGCCGGCAGACTGCGGCGAAAAATTTAAATGCAAACCTTTGAAAAATGATTTCTGAATGAAATATGAATGAAATATATAGAGGGTGGAGGACAACGTGATAAAAACATTTGGAAAGGGTGACGTGGAGGGAGAGGTCAATGGCAGAAAATGCAATCAGAGCTAGACCGTCTGATCTCGGGAGGAGATCGATGGCTGAAAACATGGTGCAGGGTGGATGAATCTGGACCGTCCAATATCGGGAGGAGATCGACAGCTGAAAATGCATCGGAGGGCGACGGATGGCGGGCCAGGGGTACGGAAACGTTGGGTTATCTTCCGCACATCTTTGGGGTATGATTACCGTTGGATGGACGATCGCAGATCGGATGGTGCACGTGCATATCGTGCCGGGTTTTCTGCCGAATGATAACGCGCGATGGGGCGGCGTTTTTGGAACAGTGCCGGTGCCACGCGTCATGCGATGAGTGGAATCATTGGCCAAACGAAAAATATCCCCCACCCCTCGAAGGCGGTCCGATAGATAACACCGGTTTTTGAATAGTGCGCAGGGACCACCGGGGCAGGTAAAATATGGGCCGTTGATCTGGTGGGTAAATGAATGGTGGAGATGCGATGAACGGGCGGTGAATGGGTTGAACGGTGGAAGTTTAGGGGATGTGACAACCATTCGATCTATACAGTTCGACGGTGCAAAATGCGCCCGATATGGATTCTGCGATAAGCACTTTTCTGGGCTAGCGCGTGGTTTCGGCGCCTGGGTCACATGGGGGGGAATACGGTTCAGGGGCTGGCCAAAAGGGTGCTAAACCCATATACATGGAAAACATGGTTTATGGTCCATTTTAAGTGCATTTTAAGGCCAGGGAATGGTAACGGTAGGGGAAAGAGGGGGGAATAAAGCAAACCAGGGGTAGGTGTATGGTTTAGAGGGGGTTTTAGGAAGGTTTAGAAGGACTAGGGGAGGGAATTGGGGGTAAAAGGGGAACTTTGAAAAAGGGAAAAAGGGATGAAATGGACAATTCTGTAGGGGTACCAGGGGAAAATGAAGGCCTTTAGGAGAACAATTTTTTTTTTTTTTGTAATCAGAGGGGATTTATAATGGAAAATAGCAGAGGGGATTTATCAAAGGACAAGTGCACAAGGAGACCTCAAGGATGATGTGCTTTCAGAGTAAATGCATTCCTTGAAGGCTTAGAAACAATTTAGCCCCCTGTTGTCAAAAAATTCATAGGGGGCTAACAGTGGCTCCACATGGGGATGGCTTCTTCTTGAAGGAGTCAAGAATTCAGAAAATGATCTTTGGTGTAGGCCAGATGCCTATTGCTTGACCCATCTTTCTTCTTTGATTTTCAGCTGCCACAATTGTGAAGACATCAATTTAGCAAAAAATTCCAAAACAATCTACCTACCCATCCTACAATCCTAGCATTTTTCTTCTTCTAGGGTGCATTTGAGCTAGCAGACCCTTTACATCTTTTATTTTTTTACAAAGAAGAAAATAAACCTATTCTACTTCTACCCTTATTACTCCATGAGACTAGATTAGACTGTTGGTCTCACATGTTTCTCTGCCTAATCTAATATCTGTTGGGATTAGACTGTCCAACAGATTTCTTCTCTACATTCTACAACAGAAATTTAAAAATAGTCAAACTAGGATTAGACAGTCTAGTTTGCTGTGGATCCAAGGCATAAAGACAGTTGCACATGGAAAGAACTTTGCAGAAAATTGAAAACAAAATCTTGAAGGCTTGCAATCTGAAGTTTGAAGCATCCTTCTTTCTTTTGTGACTCAATTTTTGAGCTTGTTAGAGTCACTTTCCCCCTTTTTTTATTTCAGCTTTGGTTTTGATCATATTAGAGCCAATTTTTGCACTTCAGACGTTCATGTTTTGAGCATGTCTGAACCTCTCCCTTTCTCTGTGTTTTTTTTTTTTTTTTTTGGAACATTTTCTCTTTTTCTTGAAAACGAACACTGTAATGGTATGTACAATGGAAATGGAAACTAGACATTGGAAATCATCAGAAGTAGTGTTTGAGCATCCTGCCATTGACAAGACCCCCAAACAGCTCTGTACCATCTAACTCTTGTAGAAAAAAGGCATTTGGACCCACAGTGGCCTGGATGATGTAGGGACCTTGCCACAAACTGTCAAACTTGCCGTGCTTTCCTTTGTCCTCTCTCCTTGAGTCCCACTTCAGAACTTTATCTCCAATTTTGAAATCAGAGGCTTTATTTCTTTTGTCAAATAACTTCTTTATATTTTCCTGGACCTTGATAACTCTGTTATAGAACTCTTCCCTTGTTTGTTGGAGATGAATTATCTGGTTTATTCTCCTCACCATGCTATCTTCTTCTGTTTGTATCTCTTGAACAAGTTTAATCACTGGTATTCCAAGGCTGGTGGGAAACACTACTTCTGTTCCATAGACAAGCTGATATGGTGACATGCCAATGGATTTCTTTGTTGTAAGCCTGTCACCCCACAGGGCATGCACTAACTTGTTATGCCATGATTTTTTGTTCTCTTCCAGCAGCTTTTTTATGATGGTCACCAGGCTCTTGTTTGATGATTCAGCTAAACCATTACCTTATGGGTAATAGGCAGTTGAATGACCAAGTGCTATTTGATACCTGTGACAAAAATAAACCATTTTCTTGGATCCAAAAGAAGCAGCATTATTAGTGATTATTTTCCTTGGGCAGCTAAACCGAGAGAGGATATGACCTTCTAGGAACCTAATGATGACTGAATCTGTGGCATTCCTAGTACGTATGACCTCTATCCATTTAGTGAAGTAGTCTGTGGCTGTTAAGATCCATTTGTGTTGTGCAGAAGAAGCAGGGTGAATTTCTCCTATGAAATCTAGGCCCCATTGCAGAAAGGGACCTTCAACAGTGATGGGTTGCAGAGGTAAGGGGAGGAGTTTTCTTTTGCCTTCAAAAATCTGGCATTTGTGGCAGGCAATTATCATCTTATGGATATCATTGAAGAGTGTAGGCCAATAGTAGCCAGCTCTAAGTATTTTGTTTGCAATGGCTTTCCAGTTCAGGTGACCTCCACACTCTCCTGCATGGAATTCTTGTTTAATATTTTCTACTTCAGATTCAGGAAAAAATTTAAGCAACAGGCCATTTGCATTCTTCCAGTATAAACATTCATCCATTATGCAATAGCTCCTGGATTTTAGCTTTAAGAATCTGGCCTTGGTATTCGATAGTTCAGGAGGGGCATTGAGGTGTGTAAGCACATACAAAATATCAGAATACCATGGAGAGCTCTGAAACTTCTCCTCAACAGTGGGATCAGGTAATCCCTGCTGCTCATCCAAGGCATCTACCATGTTAATGTCTAGGGCTTGTAAATTTGATTAAGCCGTTAGTTGAGCTAGGCCCTGACTTTTGATCAGTTTGCTGGGTTTTATCTCAAGGTCGTACTCTAAGATCACAGCAATCCATTTGCCCCTCTTCCCATCTGGGTATTGGGACAAGATGTCTTTAACCACTATGTTGGGTACATAAGCTATGGTGTGGGAATGTAGTGTGTACACCCTAAAGTCTCTCAAGGCCTTAACCAAAGCATAGGCTTGTTTTTCCATTATGTTGCATTTCAAGGGTGCATCTTTGAGTGCTTTGCTGAAGAAAGAAATGGGTTGTTCCATTCCCTCCAGATTTTTCTGCGATAGAACTGCAGCTATTGTATGCTTGGAGGCAAATGAAAAAATCACGAAATATTTTGAGAAATATGGGCTGATTAGGACAGGAGCCTGGGTAAGTGCAAGTTTAACTGATTCAAAAGATTTATTGGCTTCAACAGTCCACTTAACTCCTACACCTTTCTTCAACATGTTAGTCATATTCCTAAGGTGTTCAGCTAAGTTGGGAATAAACCTCTTGAGGAAGTTTATTTTCCCAATGAAGGACTGTAACTCTTTGATGTTTCTTGGGTGTGTGATTTGTAGTATTCCCTCAACTCTTTGTGGATCTATCCTAATCCCTTTCTCAGATATGATGTGGCCAAGAAGCTTACCTTCTTGCAGCCCAAATATAGTATTTTTAGGATTCAGTGACAGACCAAACCTTCTACATTTTTCAAACACTCTTCTCAGGTGTTCTAGGTGTTCTTCCTCAGTCTTGGAATAGACTGTTATGTCATCCAGATAGATGACAATGAAGTGTCCTATTTAATCTGAAAAATCTATTTCCATTGGTCTTTGGAAAGTTGCACCAGCGTTCATCAATCCAAAGGGCATCTTTACATACATAAAGGTGCCCCATGGAGTGGTAAAGGCTATCTTGAGTTGGTATTCTGGGATTACTAAGACTTGGTTGTAACCTGAAAAACCATCTAGCAGGGAGATCCTTTTAGAACCTACTACCCTCTGAAGAATATGTTCCATTTTCGGCAAAGGGTAATTGTCTTTGAGTGAGGCTCTATTAAGATTCTTGAAATCTATGCACAATCTGATCTCCCCTGTTTTCTTTCTCACAGTCACTCGGTTTGATACCCAATCAGAGAACCTCACAGGCACAATTATACTTGCCTCATACATCTTCTTAATCTCTTTTTCCACTGCAGGCAATTGTTTTGGGTTTATTCTGTGAAGTTTTTGTTTGAAGGGCTTCTGATTTTCTTTCAAGGGTATTTTATGTTGTATGATGTTTGTGTCATAGTCCCTTAAGTCCTCATAACTCCAAGAAATCACATCAATGAATTCCTTGAATAGGTCAACGTATTTATTTTTCATGTTTGCAGGCAGGGACTTAGCCAAATTGATCATCTTGGGTTTATCTTCAATGCCTATGTTTCATTCCTCGACATCAGAGTCTGCATGTTCTATAGTGGGCTTTTTTGCTACATCATCAAAGTCAAAAAGGTCCTCTAAAGGGGCTAGACCTCGAGGTATGTTCTTATCTTTGGTCTGTAGCACCTCTACTTCTTCACTATCTGCGTTTTCACATTTTTCGTTCGGATTTCCAATTTGTTCGTTTAAAGCGTTTATTTCTATATTACATGGTGTTTCTTCCTCATCTGAGGACTCTTCACTTAGGCAGCTATTGTCAGATTTAGAGTCTGAATCAGAAAATTCAAACTCGTTTCTGCCTACCAGAAAATATTCAATTTGTTTATCACCCTCAAAGACCTGCCAATATTTTTCATTTTCCGGCACTGCAGGTCTGAATTTGGTCTGAATGATGATCTGTTGGTCACTGGGAGGCTTATGATACGAACTAGCCATGTAGGCTAGTCCATTTGCAATTTCGTTCTGACCTCTAGGGACAAACACCAGATTGTATTCCACAAAAGTTTTCAATAGATCCATTGCATCATTCCTGTATGCCCTCAGTCTAGGATGTTTTGTTGTATATTCACCATTCACCTATTTAATGATCATCTCAGAGTCCCCATGCACAGTTATCCTACGGGCTCCTAATTTTCTAAACAATTTTAAGCCTAGGATAAGGGCCTTGTACTCTGCAATGTTGTTTGTACATTTGAAGTGCAGGTTACATGCATGGCTCTCTGTGTAACCACTCTCCGTGTTATGTATCCACACTCCTGCTCTAGCAGTTCTCTTGGTGCATGACCCATCGAAATTCATTTCCCATAAGGTTTCATTCTCGATTTTATCATCGTTTCATTCTTGGTGTGGTGTATGTGTTTGTGAAGGGTGACTAGTCAGCTGACTGCATTCTGCTTCTGGTTCACTTTGAGTTCTTGTTTCAATGCACTGTTCTGAGTTTCCTATATCATTCTCCTCCGAGTCTAGAGTAGCCATTATGTTAAAGTCCATGGGCTTTGTTTCCTTGTTTGTATCTCTGTTTTTGGACTCTGGCCCTTCTGAGGATTCGTCATTACAGAGGATGAAGGAGTCAAGGTCTGTATGTACAGATTATAAAGGTGAATTTTCAGGCTTTTCGGGGCTACTGACCAAAAATTTCATTTGTGCCTCTCTGTACAGTCTTCTAAGTTGGCCAAAGATTGGGATTATGGCATAAGCCCCATCCATCTTCATTGTGCCTTGCAGCTTGGCTCCCCATGATCTTGACAATAACATGCCATACTTGGGTGGCACATCTACCACCACAACATCCATGACCATACATTTTGCTGGAATCTGGGTAAGGCTCACACATAGATCTTTGATCAGGCCAAGACACTTTACTCTGCTAGAGTCAAATGAATATAGGTCTTTATAGGGATGGGTTATCTCTAGGCCTAATCTTTCCATCACTACTTTAGGCATCAGGTTGTGTGATGCCCTAGAATCATGCATTGCATTGTGGAGAATCTTATCATGGATATTAAGACTGATATAAAAAGGGGGCACTACCCCTTCCTGAAACTTTCCTTCTATCTTTGGACCAAACAGAAGGGCAGGTTGATCATCACTCAGTTTTACAGTGTCACTGTTCTCTCCTAAATTCAATGCTTTCAATATTTGGCCTTTATATACATCCTGAGTGGCCAGCTCAGAGAGTGGGACAGAGATTTTAATTTTTACAATCTCACTCTCCAAATTGAAAGTGGACTGATTCTTTGGAATGTTTAACTCTGTTTTGTTAACCACTATCTTAGTGGCTGAATCAGTGTGTTGATTCTCATTATGTACAGTATTAATGACAGTTTTATCAGGAGCACTAGCTGTAGTGCTAGTGCTGCTAGTTGGTTTACCTTGTTTATTAGTGTTTTGGTTATCTTTTTCCTTGTTCTTTCCAGAACTCTCAGCTGCTGATTTGTTACTTTCAACATTCACTTTAGAATTTTTCTCAGGCTTTTTCTTGATGGTAACCTCAGAAGCTTTTGGTTTGGCAGTGTCTAGGCTCTTTTTGCTTCTAAGTTCATATTGTTCTCTGACCTGCATCATGGAATTTTCAAATCCTAACTTGTAATCTTCAGATTCTAACCATTCCTCATCCCAATACGAGGGTGAGGGCTGATCTTCTTCTGTGCAACAGTTGTGGATTGAATTTTCTGTTTCAAAAAAGTTTATTGTGTTTCCCTCAGACTCTTCTATGATTCCCTCATCTTCATCAAGAAAGTTATCTTGGAATGGGGGAATAACTTGCTGATCTGATTCTCTTTTTCTGTTGGGAGTGGCATTATTTCTTCTAAAGTTTTGGTTCTGGTTATGGTTTTGATTTCTGCTTAGGTTACTAACTATGACAACCATTTTTTCCACCATTTGTTGTAGCTTCTCTATGTTCTTGGATATGCGGTCATTATTGGGGTCAGATGTGGAAGCTACATTTTCATCTCTATATGACACCCTTTTCTCAGCTCTCAATCTTGCCTTTTTCTCAATCAGATTTGCCTCTACACTCACTGCTCCTTTTTGCATGTCTTCCAATGTGTTGTAATCCCTCTCCTTAAGCTGGTAGGCCATTTTAGCATCCAGGCCTTCAGGATATTTCACTAGGACCATACCTAGGGGAGGTTTCAGGTGTGGTGGAAGAGCATTATAAACGTTGTTAAACCTTGTAGATTAGTCCTGGAGACTTTCTCCTACATTTCATTTCAGGTTCTTGTATTCTGCTAGGATTTGGAGAGGATTTGTCTTAACTTCCCATTTGTTTATGAAGGTCTGATATAAGGTTGGGAGGTCTTGGATACTATTAAAAGGTAGGCCTTTGAACCATTTCTTCACATCACCTCCTAAGCTCTGGGCAAAGATTCTCATTTTGACTGTTTCATCATCTATTTCCATGTAGTCAAAGGAATCTTCCATCCTATCTACATGGTGCTGAGCTGTGGTGGACTCTTTTGCAGTGAAGTGTGGGATCTTTGATTGACAATCATTAGGTAAGGGTACTAGAGGCTTAGGAAAAACAAGAGGTGCATACTAGCCTGCCATGATGATGTTTTGATGAGGTAAAGGGTTGGCTTGAGCAGATGGTATATGGATGACAGGGGTGCTAGGACCAGCAGAAGCTTGTTGGGCAGATTTAGGGTGGCAGAGCCCCAAGTTTTGAATGAAGTGAATAGCAAGAGGTGTAGATGGAGGGGTTTGTCTATCCCCAGGGTGTTTACCACTTTGAGGTGGTGAACCAGGGAGCTCAAGGTTTGGCTGGTCTAGGGCATTGAATGACCTAGTTCTAGGTAAGTTGTTTTGAAATTCTAGGTCAAAAAGTGGGTCTGATAGAGCTGTAAAGTCTTCTGGTGTAGAATTATCTCTATGGATGTGGCTAGAAATAGTTGATCTTTTAGGTGTAGGAGATCTCTTGAATATTCTCTCAGGGTTAACAACTATTTCAGGTGGGTTTGGGTTGGGATAAGCTCTTGTGTGAATGGTTCTTGAAGCCAAAATGTTGTTTTCAACAAAGGAGCCTAACCCTGATTGTTACTTCTACTGTGGCTGATGTTGTAATGGGCTCTAGTATCCCAGTGGAGTCTAATGTGAACCAAGATAATCAGCAGGCCTACTGATCACCAATGGATTCTTTGATCTTTAAGGAGCTATGGATTCACCAGGTGGAGGTTTAGGATGCTTCTGGAGGGTACACTGTCCACCACAGTGCTTATGAGATGTCCCTTTTCAGGGATATCTTCACAACACAGCAAACTCTAACCAGAGATTGACTGGGAAGGCTTTTACCAGATATGTCACCTCTGAAAGAGTGTGAGATCTGGAGGTTACCTGGCCCTTTCCAGACTCTGTCTAAGAGTGTGGGAGAAACACAAAAAATGGTATAAAGGTTGATCTATGAATAGGAGTGTTTAACTACCAACCTAACCAGAGATTGTAGGTTCTGAGGCTCTTATGATGTAGTAAGGTGAGAAATACTCAGAATTTCCCCAGTGGAGTCGCCATTATGTTGGGGTTCCCATGTTTTGGCTAGATTGGCAAGACCAAAAGATGATACAACATCAAACCACTTTCAGACCTCAGAATCTAGCCCTCCTGGGTCTAGAGAGGGATCTCTTGATGTAAGCAAAGGTTTTATGTCTTTGAAGCTCAAAAGGTTAAGATATTAGGCTAGTTATAAGGCTCAGAGTTTGTTTGTTTGATTGCATGTTTGGTTGCTGGTCATCAGGAAATAAGGGTTCAATATAAGACAAGGATGAGCAAAGAGGATTTAGGCAGAGGTGAAGTATTCCCGGGAACATTCAAGACCATTGGGTAATGGAGTCAGGAAAGGGTTTACTTGCTATTCAATGTGCAAGCTTTCAGTTGGGCTAGTCATCTAAAGAATTGGATCTTAAATATGATTGTGTGATAAGGAATGGTAAGGGAGGAGAAAACAATAAAGATTTAGAACACAAAGTTAAATACCTGAGATCAGAGAGAGACTTTGAACTCTCAATGCTTTGGCCTCCAGCTTGAGGGATCTTAGAAAGGTTAGCTGGTTGCACAAGGCTCCTAGTGGACAGGGCTAACTCTAATCCCCAGTGTTCCCAAATCTTCCAGCTAAATCCTAACAAGAACATCTAAGAATAGATTCATTTAATTCATACATCAGCTAGCAGGAAATAACATCCACTACACTAGTTAAATCAACTGAAATCAACTCTTAGATAACACATTTAGTAGAAAACATCAAAGGCAAGGAGAGCAGAAACATAGGGTACCTAACAAGGGTAAATCCTATGCCAGATTTCTGATGCAAGCCAGTAGAAATGAAATGAAATAGAATGTAAGTTAAACACAAATACAGAGATAGAAAAACATCACCGCTGCTTTAGACCAGGATCCAAAGAAATGTGCTTGTCATATTAAAAAGCAACACCAGTCAAGTACAACATTGCCAATAGCTAGATACTCAGTCTGAAAACATTTTCCTCGGCTTGTCTTACAAATTTACATAGAGACTATGTCTCAAAGAAAGAGCTTGTAATTCTCTGATAACTGCTCAACAACCTTTACAATGAGTTTCTTCATGAATTTATAGCTCAATTGGAGCAGAGAAAGTAGGTGAAAACTAAATGCAGCATTAAAACTCAGGCAAGGAAGAGGGTCGAGGCCCATTCTATTTAAATTCTGTGCATTTATCCATGGCACTCTTTGGGTGAAAGAGTGGTCTTCTCCAGGCTTCAATTTACTCCAGTATGTCTCTGATGTACTTTTGGCTACAGTACTCTTTAGTACTTCTGGTGAATAAAAAAAAAGTAAATAAATGATGCTAGGGTCTGCCATACTGTGAATCAAATGCTCTGATAGCATCAAGACTGTTGTCAGGGAGGAAGCTTCACTTGGACACAATGTATACTGAAACAACAATGCGTACCGTGTCCCTGCTCAGGGAAAACATTCGGCTGATTTGAAAACCCTGCCACCATTTTTTCCGTGTATTGGACTTTCTGAGTGATCCACGAGTCTTAGAACTGGTACCTTTACCCTTTAAAGACTGGATTAAGGCTCAAAATATTCTATTACATGCCTTGAACTCTCTGTTGCTCCCGTACTGTCTCTGTCGATGAAATCGATGCTTTAATGGCTCTAGGGAAGATTTTCCAGAGTTCAAACCCTGTTTTTTAATGCAAGTCCTTTCATGGCTCCTTCCCAGGCTTTCTTCATGATCTTGTCCTCTGGAAAATGGTCCTCTCTGCGTTTTTTTCCGCTGTAATAAAAACTGTGTAATAATGGCGGCTTTCACCATCTGATAACCCTGCAAAACATGAAAACCTGTTAAGGAAAACCATGCATGGAGGTGGTGGATGCAACGGGGGTGGCGAGAATGGCAGCGGAGACTGGTGAGATGGCGGAAAAATGTAGATTCATGGCGGAAAATGCAGTGTAACAGTGAAAGAATGGCCATGGTGAAAGCCGATGGACTGCGGCGAAAAATTTAAATGCAAACCTTTGAAAAATGATTTCTAAATGAAATATGAATGAAATATAAAGAGGGCGGAAGACAACATGATAAAAACACATGGAAAGGGTGACATGGAGGGAGCGGTCAACGGCGGGACATTCAATCAGAGCTAGACCATCTGATCTCGGGAGGAGATCGACGGCTGAAAACACGGCGTAGGGTGGATGAATCTGGATCATCCAATCTCGGGAGGAGATCGACGATTGAAAATGCATCAGAGGGCGACAGATGTCAGGCCAGGGGTACGGAAACCTTGGGTTATCTTCTGCGCATCTTTGGGGTGCGATGACCCTTGGATGGACAATCGCAGATTGGACGGTGCACGTGCATATCGCGCCGGGTTTTTTGCCGAACGATAACATGCGATGGGGGGGCGGTTTTGGAACAGTGTCTGTGCCACGCATCATGCGATGAGTGGAATCACTGGCCAAAAGAAAAATACCGCCCACCCCTCGAAGGCGGTGCGATAGATACCACCGGTTTTTGAATAGTGCGCGGGGACCATCGGGGCGGGTAAAATATAGACCATTGATCTGGTGGGTAAATGAACGATGGAGATGTGATGAACAGGCGGTGAACGAGTTGAATGGTGGAAGTTGTGGGGATGCGACGACCGTCCGATCTATACAGATCGACGGTACAAAATGCACCCGATATGGATTTTGCGATAAGCGTTTTTCCGGTCTAGCGCATGGTTTCGGTGCCCGGGTCACATGGGGGGGCATACAGTTCAAGGGCTGGCCAAAAGGGTGTTAAACCCATATACATGGAAAACATGGTTTATGGTCCATTTTAAGTGCATTTTAAGGCCAGGGAAGGGCAACGGTAGGGGAAAGAGGGGGAAATAAAGCAAACCAGGGGTAGGTGTATGGTTTAGAGGGGGTTTTGGGAAGGTTTAGAAGGACTAGGGGAGGGAATTGGGGGTAAAAGGGGAACTTTGAAAAAGGGAAAAAGGGATGAAATGGACAATTCTGCAGGGTTACCAGGGGCAAATGAAGGCCTTTAGGAGCAATTTTTTTTTTTTTTTGCAATCAAAAGAGCTTTATAATGGGAAATAGAAGAGGGGATTTATCAAAGGACAAGGGCACAAGGAGACCTCAAGGATGATGTGTTTTCAGAGTAAATGCATTCCTTGAAGGCTCAGAAACAATTTAGCCCCCTGTTTGCTTGTCAAAAAATTCATAGGGGGCTAACAGAACTCATTCTATTTATTGTTTTCTTCTAAATTTTGGACGAGCAGTTATGATATTCATCAAATCAACCAAATTGGGGAGTCCTTGAACATTTAGTTTTTTTCATAAGCATTTGTTTTATTATGAAAATTTTTGAGATGCTTTATGCAAAATTTTCTTCGAAACAAAAAAATTTGCAGTAGGCGGAGACTTCTCATTTGGTTTTATTATCTCTCATGATTGTTATTCACCTTTTAGTTTAAGAGCCTAATTACTTATAACTAAGCAAGATAAAATTCACTAAAATCTTAACATAAGATGAATACACACATGCTTGTCTTATTTTACTATTTTGTTGAGACACTTTATAATTAGTCTTGTTGGAGTTTATCTTTTAAATTTGGGCTTTTCTTCTCCTTATTTGAAATTTTGTAGTTTGTTGTTTTCTTTTTCACTTCAATTTGGATTTCTTTTTCCTTTTTTGCTATTTGTTATGGTTTTCTTTTGATGACTCTGCCAAGATCTATGTGGAAGGCATTTTCCTCACCCAACATTGGTTAGCATACATGGAAATTTTTACTCTATCAATTTCATGAGTTTCATTTACCATTAATGGTATATCTTTATGGAATCCAACTAAAGCCATATTGCTTTAAATATTTTCCATGGAGGAACATGTATCCTTTCTAAGTGATATAGTTCACATTTTTCAAGGAAAGAACCGACTCTGAGTTTAACTCAATGGATTCTTCACATCCCTCCACCTCATACAAAAATCCTCTAAATTGATAGTCATAGGGAAAGATTTTTGGATTCAATATTATGAAAGTATTATATCCATTAGGTTAAGTCTCTATTACCATCTCACCTCTTTCGCTCAAGTACATCATAAAAAGCTCGCTAATGTGCTTATCAAAAGGGTGATTAAAAGAGGAAGCATGAGAAATACAAGTAACCCCGTCGGGGCTATGGATGCTTGATGGTTGCATGACCATGTTTGTATCGTATAGAACACAACTTCGTTGGGGCTATGGATGCTTGATGGCTGCGTGACCATGTTTGTATCATATAGAAGACAACTTCTTCGGGGTATTGTTCAATCTCTATGGTAGCGAACTGTTGTTAGAGACCATCTATATCGATGGATATATGCTTGATTAAAAGAAAAGAAAAAAACAAAAAAAACCTCCTATCTGTACCTCCTATTTCTCATACGAGATAATCTTAAATAATAATTTTTTCCCAAAATTTGGATTCATGATTTTAGGCCTAGTCTGTATTGACTACTTACATTTTTGAACTTATACTGCTTAATCTATTAACATGGAACCCTTGGAAATGTTTTACTATTCGACGATTTGATGAATCCATCATTTTTAACCTTTAGGTCAATTGAATTTCATCATATTTTAACCAGAGATAATTGGTTTTTCCCTATATGTCGCCATTATTGAGGTAAAAAATCAACAGCCCCATTTTTGACTTATTTATGTCAAATAATGAAGACCCTTTTCATTTCTACTAAATCACCTTTTAATATTTTATTTTGGTTAAATGTCTTACAATTTTGCCAAAATTTTATTTTCTTCAAATTTTTCTTTTGATTACTTCATTGCGTTTGAATTTTCGCTATATTTCCATCGATTCTCATTTCATATCATTTGGTTACACGGTTTGCAAATGGCACTCCTCCAAAGTTTGATAATTTTATCGCCTTGAATAAAAATGTACAAAATATATATATTTTTTAATTTTTGCAAAATATTTGTAAATATTGAGTTTTAGTTAATTTTTACTAATTAATTCATTTCTCACTAACAGTCCTACAAAATCACCACAACAAGATTACGTACTTTCAAAATCTCAAAAATCTATTCCAAATTCCAATTTAAAAAATTATGAAGATCTGAAATCCCGAAATTACAAAGTAGTTATAGTTTGTTTTGTCAAATTTTTAAATTACAAAATACCCTTATAATTAATGAATAAATCCCACTCCACGTGGTCCTCCTCTCCCCCCTTCACACCATATCCTCGTAATATTGGAACTTTTGTTTATCATAACCCATTTGGAAAGAACCTGTGATGTTTCATTTCTCCAATGCTCCGATATTCTTGAATGGTTTGTTAAAAAAGTTTGGCATAATGCCCATTCAGTTAGGTGAATCAGATAGATAAGATTTTTGGAGTACATTTAAAATGAACCTCTAATAAAAACAGATTGTTATAAGTTTCGAAAACTCTCCCTCATTCCATTCATCACGATATCGTAAAAATTTAAATACCTACCCCATAATTCTTTCGATGATTCGATATTCCAAGACCTTTGATATACCTTAAACAAACTTGGCTCATAAAACCCATCCCTCGGCATATCATTATGTCCTCGGCACATATAATAATATGTGAACTTTTCTTTACTAAATCCTCCGATATAACTCTCCCATCGACCTCCCTTCCTGTTACTCTATATATTGCAGTTTCATTTCTAAAACTCCCGATATCACTTAGTCTCTCTTTTCTGATATCCTAATTAAAACAAGGTTCCTAAATCATTTTAACCATTTTGGCATTCATTTAGATAATTGAGACATGATATATAATAATTTGTTTTTAATAATATTGTATTATTTATTTATTGTTTAATTTATATTTTTATTGAATTAATAAAATTTGTTTTAATTTTAATTAAAATCCTTGTGTATTTTTATAAATAGTTAATTAATTTTATATCATTTGTATATTAATATTTTTAATTAATTTGTATATAATTAGTTTAATGTAATTAATTATTATTTAATTAACCTTAATGGTACAGCTAATTAAAGATTTGATTTTTAATTAAATTTCTTAATTTTAGTCCAAGTAAATATTTTTCAGAATTTTGATATGTTTGGCACTTCATCTTTGGACAGGCATATATGAAGATTTATTCAACTAAATGAATCTCACAATAGATTATTGGAAAGATAATACAAAGGAAAATAATTTGGAATGTTCAATATTAGAAAATTTCATCACTTAATAACCTAGAAATCCAACAGAATACAAAGTGACGAATTTGCATCAAAATAATTTTTTTCATGTTGATTTGGCCAAATTTCATTGGACTAGAGAAACTACTGTCAATAATTCCTCTTCCAGCATTACTCAAAAGAAAATCAGACCCAAGATAAGCAATAACATCTTGATTTTTGTTTGGATTTCTACTTATTTTTATTTTTAACAGTTTGATGAAAATTAGTTTGATTCTTTATTTTGTTCATCAAACCTGTTTTAATTTCTGAATTTCAATTGGTTTGTGACAAGAGAGCAGTTGGAGAGATGAGGAAGAGAAACTTTGGATCAATGGAATTGTTCCAACAAGAGAGGAAAAAGAATTTTGGCCAATCAAATTTGTGGGAGAAAATTTATTCTCCAAACAATTCTCTCATGCTACCTTTTTTTTTTTTTAATGATAAATATGGATTTTAGAGAATGCTCAGGGGGTTCCTCTTATCTGCAACTAGAGGCTCTGATAACACTATTGTAATAGGAGATTATAGATATAGGCGAGGGGGGGAATTCATATCTGAGGTCATGGGAAAACTCTGTGATTTATTCTTGTTGTGGATTTGCACTATTGTAATGTATTGCGGAGAGAGTATCTTTTGTTCTGAAAGATAAGTTGTTTGGCACTACTATTAGCAATTTCTCCAAGGATTTGAAGTTGTTGAAGGACTTCAAACTTGTAATGATATTTTGGTATGATTTAATAAATTTTCTTTTCAATGCACTATTGTTTGAATTGTAAAATTAATCTTTCATTACCAGAATTTCTTTAATTGGTTTTAATTTATGTTCTAAATAGTGTATGGATTTTGATATTGTGCATTGTTGTTGTATCATTAGTTTTATGCTATTGAAGTTCTATAGGAGTTATCTCTGAGGAGAAGACTAGAGTTAGAATTAATATGAATTCATTGAAATTGGAATGTGTTAGGAATTAACTTCTTATTGTTTAATTACATTCTTGTTTTGATTTTTCTTTCATTAATTAAATGAAATACTTTTTTAACTGATGAAAATTATAAATAATGGATTCAATCATATAAACAATCATCTTCCCCTATTTAGTTAGTTCATATGCTCTTTAATTGAGATAGGGAAATCGTTTTCCCGATTCGAGCTAGGATTAGTTTTGCTTGCATTTTAGATTAAATTTGCATTTAGTTTTTCAGTATGCATTTCTAGAAGTCCCCTCATACATGGGCAGAACTTAGTTGTGGTTTCGTTCAGCCTTAGATTGGCTTAAAGATCACTTTCTTTCATGATATCAACAAGCGGTTTGATTTTTGGGGAATTCCCTTTCGGTGTCTAATTTGCCACCGCACTGGACATCTTAGGGAGCACTACCCTTTTCATTTGTGCATGATCCGGTCGGGTGATGCAACGACTACTGTGGTAGATGGTTGTCAGACAAAAGCTGCTTTCGGGTCCCCTGATGCTTTAATTCCAGGTAATCCTAGTCCCCTTTATTCTGATGATGACGCTTTTGTCACTGCACTAGAACAATCCGATGGGATTTTGAATCTACCTGGGGGGGATGTAACTGCAACTGATTTCAACCGACCACCCTTTGACAATTCCCGTGTATTGGTCCCGGAATCGAATCATGACCCACAAGTAGCTCTTCCTATTGTTTCGGGGAAGAACCCGACCTCTGTCTCCCGCCATAATTCCTCTGATTGTGGTGTGGACGGGGTCCCTAATTCCCACACCGTGACCATTCTTGATCACTCCCCTCATGGTAATACAAATTCAGTTGATTGTCTCTTCTTGACCAGTGATGAACCTCCTATATGTCTGTCTTCCAATTTCTTTACTGGAGAACCATCTAGGCCGCCCTCATTCTCCTCTAATGATGACCTTTCGAAATTTGATATATCGTCTGAACATGCTGAACCTAATAGTCCACCGGAATCTCCCAGGAATTCTGTAGGGAGCGATCTCGATTCCATTCTGGCTAACCCAAACATTGACCTCGCCGCTCTCACTATTTTTGATAGACCTCCATCTTTGACCGAACCAGGATCATCTCGTCGTCCATCACTCAACCCTTCTGCCAGGAGTAAATCAAAGGTGGCTAATAAATATTCCAGGGGTAAATTTAAAGCTATATCCCTTTTCTCGAAGGACGAAGAAAATCTCACAGATATTCTGATATCTGTTAGTGAAGGCACATGGGAATCTCTAAGGGCGCTTAGAGCTAGCAATCCGGAGGCGGATTCGACATGACCCACATTCTATCTATGAATATTCGGGGGCTGGGAAATGCCTCCAAAGTAAATTGCCTGTGGGATATGCTACTTTCTGTGAAGCCGGTCATTTTTTTGGCCCAGGAAACTATATGTGTAAGGGAGAAGGCAATCAAAATTTTTCTGAGTATTATGACGGGATGGTATGCTGCCGTCGTGGACGCGGTGGGGCATTCGGGGGGTCTAATCTCCATTTGGAACCCGGAATTTGCTTCCTTTAAAGCATACAAATTCTTTGTGGGAATTTTGTTATCTGGTCATCTCAGAGGGAGGGAGGATGCTGTTAACATCATTAATATATATGCTCCATACAGTAACAGGCAAACCTTTTGGCAAAGAATGGTTGCATCGGGCATTCTCACGTTGCATAATATTATCCTAATGGGGGATTTTAACTCTACAATTCGATCAGATGAAATCTGGGGTAAATCTTTCCGTATGGACCCACTATCTACATACTTGAATGATATGTTTCTTGGTTTACACATGGTTGATATTCGCCTGATTCCCCTTCTGCCAACCTGGACAAACAGGCGGGTTGGTGATGAATTTATAGGTAAAAGACTGGATCGAGCTCTGGTACAAGGTAATCTTATTGATAAGTGGGGAATGTCGACATCCGATATCATTGTTTCAGAGATTTCGGATCATATGCCAATCAAACTTTCTTGGCATCCTTGTGATAAGGCTAGAGGACAGCCTTTCAAATTCAACAGAATATGGCTTAAGGATGTAGAATATACGGGCATGGTCTCCTCTCTATGGTAGCAAGCGGTGGACAATTCCAGCCTTAAGGATTAGGATCTTTTTCATCACAAATTGCAAAAGATTAAGGTGGCGTCGAAGGAATGGGAGATCCAGAAAAAGGCTACGCTTAAAAAAGAACTTCAGGACATCTCTAAGCTGATGGCGGACTTATATGCCTCTTTCACAGACTCCAACCATGATGAATCTGCTATATGTTTATTAAAGGACCTTGGCACTCGGAGAAAGAATATTCTCAGGATTGAGGAGGTAACATGGAAGCTTAAGAGCAGAATTTCTTGGCTGAAGGAAGGCGATCTAAACACTCATTTCATTCACAAAACTGCAAACGCTAGGAGAAACAGCAACGCCGTCTGGCGTATTAAAAGGGTCGATGGCAATTTTGCGGTATCCAATTCTGAGATTCAAGAAGAAGCCTACTTATATTTCTCAAAGTTCTACATGATGGACCCTTCGATTACTGCAGATAATCAGGCTTGGGTCCTTGATCATATGTCCAGATTTTTTGATCATGAGGATATTACATTGATTGATAAATGTATTACTGGGAATGAGGTTCTTTCGGTCCTGAAATCGTTCCCACATGACAAATGCCCGAGGCCTGACGGGTGGCCTGCTGAATTTTTCTTTTTTTTCTTTGATGTGCTCAGATCAAAATTGACTGACATGTTGGAGTTATTCCGCAAACAGGGGATTATGCCTGCAAACCTGAATTCAACATTTATAGCTCTTATTCCCAAAGTTGCGGATCCTCATTCATTTACTGAGTTTAGGCCCATCGCTCTTTGTAACCTCATATACAAACTCACCTCAAAGATAATTGAAAATCAAATCAAAGCTGTATTATCTGATCATTTTTCTTTGGAGCAATATGGATTTCTCAATGGTCGGTCTATTCACGATGCTATCGCCATAGCACAGGAGGTGCTGCATTCCATGCATACGGGGAAGAAGGAGGCTCTAGTTATGAAGGTTGATTTACATAAGGCATATGACTCGGTGGACTAGTCTTTTATAAGGGTTCTACTGCTCAATATTGGCCTTCCAGTGTGAATCACTCGATGGGTCATGTCCTGCATCTCAAATATCAGTTATGCAGTTATTGTGAATGGCATCCCTACCAAATTTTTCAAGGCTGGACGGGGTTTAAGACAAGGATGTGCTCTTTCCTCGCTCATTTTTATTCTAATCATGGATGGCTTTAGTAGGATTATGCATTCTGCAGAACAGAAGGGTTACATCAAGGGTTTTGCATTTTCAAATTATGTATCAACATCGCACTCTCTTTTTGTTGACAATTTACTAATTTTTGGTCAACTGATCAGGAATCACTAGTTCTATATTCACATCATGTTTATGCGTTCTAACACTGCTACAGGTCTGGCCATTAACTGTAGTAAATATTTTCTCATTTATGAACTTGGTGATATACAGGAGATCAAATTTATCGCTGAGTTTCTGGGGGTTGAAATACGGCTGGCATCTAAAGGTTTTAAATACTTGGGCTATTTCATTAAACCTTGTGGATACAGAAACAGTGATTGGAATTGGATTATAGATAGATTCCAGGACAAAATTCATCTATGGTCTCATCGATGGTTGACTAAGGGGGGTCGACTTATCATGATCCAGTCTGTTTTATCCCAGATGATGGTGTTCTGGGGTCATCTCCTCTTTATCGCTGCTGGTATTATAAGCAAAATAAATAGCATTATCACACAATTTCTATGGGGAGGGGCTGAAATGCACAGGAAATATCCATTATGTAGTTTTTCGGCTATCAGCAGACCCAAGGAAATGGAAGGGTGGGGCATCCTGAACACTCGTGAATTCAATAACGCCCTTTTAACGAAGTCTTTCTGGAGGGCCATCAAAGGAAATGGCATATGGTATGCCATCAACAGAGCAAAATATTATCAAGGTGATGCTCTTTTTCAGATCAGCTGTAATAACTTTTCTTTCCTTCGAAAATCTTCTTGTATTTGGGGCAGCTTCAAAAAAATTATCACCCAAGTGGCTCCTAGATTAGTTTGGCACTTTCGTGATGGGAGTCGCATACCAATTGGATCGCTAAACGTTCATCTTTTGTTGCCACAATCTGCCCCATCTTATCGTCTTCTACACACTCTGACTCAGAGGGGTATTATATACTATTCTCAAATTATATATCATTGGTCATTTGGAGCTCCTATATCTAGGACTGCTGCACAGATTGGGCTGGACGATAATATGTTAGATGAATGGGATCACTTCTGGGATCACTTGCGATGTGTTGGGCTGTGTTATGCAACTGGGGGTGATCATATTATATGGAACGGCCCGATAAAGAACAATATGGTTATAGTGCAGGAGGTATACCGAATCAACATTTCTCATTCACAACAGATTCACGCCACCAAAGTTTTCTATCCTTTCTAGCACAGGAATATACCCACGAAAATAACAATATTCGGATGGCTGGTATGGAGGGGTAAAGTGCTCACATGGGAAAATCTCTAGAAGAGAGGTCATATGGGGCCCAGTCGGTGTGTACTATGCTACTCGGAGGAGGAAACTACATCACATCTTTTTTTCTCATGCCCTATAACTACTAGATTATGGAGGCTATTCAGCGCCTTTATGTTGACCCCAACTTGGATTCCTACTGATTATATATCTGCTGCACAAGAATGGGATAAGCTGAACAGTAATTTCAGATCGCTCCCTTTCTATTTTACTTGGGAGGTTTGGATGGCCCAGAATCGACTGATCTTCGAGAATCGTCCATTCCATATTCAACGGGTTTATGTGGCTATTAAATCTTGGGTGGATGATCGGCCCTTTCAATCGCTAGCTATGTCTGATTGCTCTTATCGTACTAGACCACATGTGATTAGTATCCCTGCAATATTTTTTGATGGGGCATCAGCCGAGGGAATGACCAGATGCGAAGTGTGGATCAAAATATCTGATCGTGTGTGATATCATATTTTTTGGAACAAAGGTCTCGGAACTAACAATAAGGCTGATATCATGGCGTTATGGGGGGGCCTCCTGGTTGCATCAGATCTTCAAATACAGGGTTTCAAAATCTATGGAGATTCACAATTGATTATTGGTTGGATCACCAACAGATGCCTCATGTTGACTCCGCAACTTCAAGGATGGATTGAAAGAACACAGGGTCTATGGCGAAGATTGGGCTGTCCGCCCATCAATCATATTTACCGTGAGAACAATACGAGGGCAGACAAACTTTAAAATATGGGTCTAGAGGCTGATTATGGCCTGATGAAGATCATCCATTTCTACGAAGGCAGACAGATTGGGGAATTGTCCATTCCCATACCATGAGCTTTTGATTATTTCTTATTTTTACTGGAATGGGTAAACAGGGGTATATGGGAGGGTTCTGGTTTTTTGTCACAGGATTTTAGGCCGTGCTTTTTGATGGATCTATATGTCTCTGAAGCTATGAGTATGCTATATTGTCTAGCGTGCTCGTTAAAAAGATGGTGGATCCGGAAATTTTGGACAGGGGTTACACTTTTTTCTTCAAGCGAACCTGGTTTTCAACTCGACAAACTGAATTGCGTCTACGTCAAGCGAGCCTGAACATCCTTAAACATCAGATCTTTAACATCAAGCGAGCCTGAATATGACTCAAGCGAGCCAGAATTTCCAACCAAGCAAGCCTGAATTTGATAGCAAGAGAGCCTGAGGTAATTTTTGTCAAGCGAGCCTGATAGGAAATTTCCGCACGTCAGCCAGTTTTTGATATTAATGGTGAAGTGAATATCTACCAACATATTGCAAGCGAGCCTGTCTAACATGTGGATGTTGAATTAGCTCAGTATTAGTATATCAATTTCTATCATTTTAGAAGGGGAAGTAAAGGGCGATCTAATCTAATCTCTTACACAGCTTTTGTTTACAACTACCAATCACACTGCCCTCTTATCACCTATAATTACTCTTATCACAGCAATCTGTATGTGTATTCCCATTTTCTCTATTTTCGTTCTCACCAGGATATTACTTCTCTGGTCAGGGGCTGTTTACTATTTGTATGGGATGGAATATTGTCTTGACATGTGGAGGTCGGCCTATCATTTTTTGCTCATTCTATCTATTAATGAGCAACAATCATAAGGCCTTGTCATGGTGGATTACTCGTTGTTTCTTTTACAGTTGAGATTATATATGTCTATGTACTGTTTATATATTAATATAATCAGCATTTTTTTTCTTCTGAAAAAAAAGTAAAAGACGTACTTTAATCCAACTTAGATAGAGAGAAGGTAACTCGACCTAGTTTAACCAGTCGGAACCACCATTCCAAACAAAAAATGAGCTTCTTTAAATTATTGTCTGGGATGTCTCCCTTATGATGTTTATATGGTAATTTTGGGCCATCAACAACTTCTTAAAGGCTTTGAAAAATACATATATACATGAATGTCCAACATATCTGTAGCTATACACATTTGAAAAATATGCAGTGTTTAAGGATTTTTTCATGCAAAACTTGAATAGGAATTATGTTGTTACATAATCCAACACAGAATTGATTTTATGCATTACTGTGTATGCAACATAAGTGTAATATGTTCATGGATGAGGATTCTCATTCTGTCCAAAAGTCCTGTAAGTGATTTGTTCACTTGGAGACAAAAATATTTTCTTAAGAACCCACCCTGCTTTTTCCATCTGCTCCAATAATTGGGATATATGATCATTTGAAAATCTCTTTCTCTCCTTAATTAGATATAAAATGGGAATAACTAATGCTTAATGAAAAGGTGTACTACTTTTTTAATGCAATTAACACTACAATTCTTCATACATGTGGGGTGCATATCATTCGTCCTCTTTCATCTTGAATTTATGTATTTTTGTCAGCATATCTTAGCTGTGTGTTTTCAAAAATTCATCCATTTACAAAATATGAGTGTGTACTCTTCAGAGAACCATTAAAATATCTCAAACTGCTCAAATTTTTTCATAAATTCCCATATGAAGCTTGATTTGGACCATCCTCCAAAAACCCACGTTTGGGATTTTTTTAATTTCGTGTTTATTTTCCAAAAATATACATTTGAAAATCACCATGTGAATTAATCACAAATTTTGATATATGGAATTATTGTTTGTGCACCATTTTTTGTTTTGTAATCTCCTTAGATGTGCTTTGTTGTTGAGGATGGCTGCATTTCTATATACTGGAATGTACTTTCCCTTTGACTTCTTATGAGAATTCACCAACTACAACTATACCCACAAGATGCCATGAATTCTAATGATACAAACTTTCTTGTATCTTTCGCTTGTTGCGGATATTGACACTACAACCTACAACCCATTTATACCCAATGATAATAAGCGGGAAAAACTTTAGATCTACAACAGTCGTGCTGACATGGATTTGTTTAGGAGAAACCACTTTGACACCAGAAAAATACCCTGCATAACCATTAATAATACACCTCTCACAAACTCCATATCAATCAAGACACATCTAAGCTATGGGCTCTACTTTAATTCCAGTTGAATAAACCCCATCCACATTCTCTTGTTGTATATTCACACCTATGTTGATGTCAATACTATGAGTGGAATTGCGTGGGCGGTCTAGGCATAATCCAGTTTTGGAGTAAGGGGGTCGTAATCCATATGATGCTACCATGTTGACAAGGTGGTTTCATGAGACCAGAAATTGAGGATGCCTTATCTTAGTTAAGATTTGAGCTAGAAAGGGGTTCACAATTCAGATGGAATCATAAATTAAACTTAGCCAAATCTCTGCCATTGATAAAATTGCATGTCTCTATCCATTGTATCTGTCATTGATTTATGGGTATGAGATATATATCCCATGTAATTCAAATAAAAGGATGCATTTTTGTTCATATATGCCAACCCTTTAACCTTTTATCAATGTGTATAACTTACACAACGCCCCTAATGGGCTCTTCCCTTGCCTTTGACATCTTACATGTTACTTGGAATTGGCTTCGATCCTTGGAATTGTCGTGTTGTAGCATTGAATGTCTTCCTTGATAGGAATATCATATAAAATAATTTCCCAATATTTTCCATTTAATTTAATAATTTAAATAAAACATTATATTTTTATAAATATAAATTTATTAAAAATTGACCAAGTCATTATATAAGACCCAACTGATTTTAGCATGGTAATAATTTTCCAATTTCAAAAAAATTATGTAGCATTCTTTGGACAAGAAAAAGCTACAACATCGGCTCCAATTGGGGACCGCTTCCCCCTGTGGGACACAAAGAACCTATAGACTTGTGCCTTGAATATGTTGGGCATGGAGTTATTTTCACAGAACCATTAATCACTTGACACTTACAACCTTCCAACTATAAACTGAAATTTGCAAACTTCCCTTGCAATTCTAATTCTTGAAAGCACTTGTTGTTGCGAAATATTCAATAATACCATTGTAATTTCTCCAATAAGAATGAGAAATCTTCCCTTTTACACTACACTTTCCTTCTCTTTTTACTACATCATACAGTGATATAACAACATTGTGGAAGAAGGTATTTTTTTCCATATAAGTAGGCCCTTGTATTTGCAACTTTTTCGTATGTAGCCAAACTTGAATTTTTCTTATATGTTGGATTAAATCTCTCCTCAACATTATGCACCCTATGTTGCAATTGTATGTCTTGAAGCTTTTGCATATCATGTGCCACTATTGTAGAATATTCTTTAACATAATTGGTAATGGCCCAATCCTGGATGCGGGTGCTCTGACGGATGTATGATAAGATGGGATAGAGGTGCGGCGAGGTGGATCGACACCTACCCACCCCGGACAGCGAAGATCTCAGGTTGATATGTGACAAATTTTTGCATTTAAACCTTGCAAATACCAAAGGATCCGTTCCATCTAGTTTAGTACCTCACCTCACGCCCACTGAACTGGTCTTTGCCATCACTCGCTTCTGCTCGGATCAGTTCAATGCTTCAGTAATTATGGGGGATTTACGATACGCGCGAAGGAAGGTTAAGGGCCGGAGTAACGATGAGCCCATTGTGCAATGGTATCAAACGCAATGTGTCCGCCTCCTTCTACTCTCTGGTACCAATTCTGCTTTCAACCTGCGTGGAGTCGTTTTTGCCAAACCAGACGTCTCGAGCTGCCTGGAGGGGGATTTTCTCTTGAAGCTACGCTTTAGTCCATTTGAGGTGCTGCCTCTTCTGAACACTCAGCACTTTTCTCGGGTCACTGGACTCGTTTCGAGTTATTATCCCCCTACCATAGCTGTTGTTCGGATTCATTTGGTTCCTGCAATGCCTCAATTGCGCCACAGGCTTCGGAGTCGAAGAGGAGGCACCAGGGGTCATCCTGTGAGCACCCACTCCAGCCCTTCTTTGGTTTTGCCTTCTCTCTCTAGCGGTATGATGCCCGACCATTACCCTCAGACACGCAGTGGAAGGGGTCTCTATCTTGACACTCATCATTGCTGGAGTTCCCTTGCTCCCCGACCTCCAGCCACCCCACCTCCTCCCACTACTGGCTCTACGCGTTTTACTTTCTCCAGCTCCCTGATTCGCCCAAGAATCACTACTCTCTTCACGGTGGTTTTCCACGAGGATTCAAGCGCCCATCCAGCTGGCCCTTTTGTGGATCCTGCCCAGACTTCAAATTTTCAGATGGGAGTTGGCAGCGCGTCGATGCAGGTTCCGGAGGTTCCAGATAGCAGCGTTCCTGATGTGGCTATGGCTATAGCTGATCCCAGTCCCTCAGAATCCGAGGAAGCTCTTTCTAGAGACCTGATGGCTTCAGGTTGGTGTCGTATTGTTGAAGAGTCTCCTGATGATTAGTAGGCTTACTGCTAGTCCTTCTTATTTTCCTACTGCCCATACTATTGGGCATGTTTATGTTCAAACGTTTATGAGGTTTTTCAGCTTCTTTTGTATAATTTTGGTCCTATGAAAACTCAGGAAGATCATAACCGGCTCCCCTGCGTGGGTTTTGGCTATCTTTGTCTGACTGGTTTCCCTATCAAAGGGCAGTCACCACAACTATTTTTCATGACATTTCTGCCTCCAAGGAAGTATTTTTTGACTGCGGTCACGATGTATTTTTATCCCTCTGTTAATATATTACTCTTATTTAGAAAAAAAAACTGGTAATGGCCCAAAGGCTCTACCTTTGCCTTTATGGTTTTATTTAAAAACCTCTTGTGGAACATTTGAGTAAGTATTTCAGGTATTCTTTTGATTTTCTATCTCTTCCAACTATTGTTCTAATCATTTTCATTTACTTAACTGTGCATCTGCTTCTTCAATTCACCCTTCTCATCTTAGAGAAAGAACATTTCTTTTATGTCTAAGCAACTCCTTCTACAACTCAGTGTTGGTTTTTTAAGCTAATAGAGTTTCCATTGGAACATTCTTAACAAATTCTTCATGATGAACTTTGACATTATCTGCATGATTTAAAGTAATAGTTTCCCTCTTCAGGGGTATACATCTTGTTGTACAACACTTTTATCATGGTAAGTATGAGAAGAAGCATTTATAGTAGGTTGAGTTGAAGATCTCAAATTATATTGAATATTTACGTCAACACCATCTAATAAACCTCAAGGCTACAAAAATTTTCAGATCATTGATATTATTATCTTTGACACATTATCCAAGCCACACATCAGTACAACAAGATTATCATCTAATTCATCTTTTAATTCTGGCAGATTCGTTGGCCAATCTATATTTCATGATTTGGGAAAAACATGAATACTTGAAAATTTTGAAGATCTAGACCTTGTCGCAATCTTCCAATATATGGACTCTTCCAACCATGGAGTCGCCATTGAAATATTCCAAACTATTAAACTCTTCCTTCTCATATCAAACCTCAAGCTAAAACTTCTAAAGACCAATTGGTCTCTTTACAGACCAATTAATCATAATTATTTATTTAAACATACTACAAACTCACATTGCTGAAACTTAAAAAATCCATATATTTCATACCAACCATTGATCTGTTGCACACTAAATACTGAAAAAAATCTTCTTTAATTTCATACACCTCTATTTAAAATGAGTTACAATTTTGCATTGTTAGGTGTAGTTAAACATCCAATGCAAACAAGTGAGAATTGGATTGACTGACATAACCCCTTGCATGCATTTGATACCTTGAAAAATATTTACAAGATTCAAAATATTCCACCCTCTTTAGACATTTGGAAGTTCTGATCATTTCCATGAGGAAGAAAAACATGTTGATGCATGCCATTATCATAGAAAGAGATGCACTTGTCATTTTGAACCAGCAGAATCTGGAACCCAGTGGAATCACCATATAGATAAAGATGTTGAGATTCAACAAGATGATGAGCTTAGTGAAAATTAAGCACCTTCACTAAATGGGGCTTGCAGGCTAGTTTTAGGTGTATGTATATTTTTAGACATGGTGAGCATATTCTATAAGTTGCAGGATGCTATTTGTATATGGTTGATCAAGTTGGAAAAATAGATGAAATTCTATTTTCAGAATATTGGGCGAAGTCTATTTATAGATCGCTAATCTAAAAATAGATGCATGTCGATTATTATTAGCCCTTAATAATAATCCGACAATAAATATCAACTTATTCTCTTTGAGCACTTTATTTCAGTGAACATATTTGGAAAATCAGTGGGCTAAAGTAATTACGCAATTATTAGGGTGGTTGGTGACTCATGCATGGGGGACTCAGTTAGAACTAAAGTGGCAGAGTTGTGACAGAGTTTGAAGAATAGTTATGGGAGCTGTTATTTAGTTTAACTCAGTTAAGTGAGTTAAACTCAGTTGTGCTAGTTGTATCTAGTTCTGACTGAAGATACACTAGTGAGATTTTAGCGAATTAAATATTTAATTAATTCACAACTAGAGACTCACCTGCAACTGAACAAATACAACAGTTAACTACTTGCATGTCAGTTCCAATGGAGACACAGTGGAGAGATAGGTGAAATGGTGAGATGGACTATCTATTGTGACTATAGTGATGAATTTAATGCATCTGACACACATTGGAGATGCCAATGAGGATTGCATAGTCAAGGAAAGGCCAATTCGAATTCATTCAGGAGTCTTCTTCAGTAGGGATTGCGTAGTGGAGGTAGGTTGTCAGGAGACAAGAAATTGGTGCATAGATATGCAAATTTCTGCATGACAGTGTGTAATGATTGTTGATTGTACTGAGAGGTTGATGTACTAAGCTTTATATGAGATTGTTACATGATCCATTGATATACATAATATATGATAGTTGGGGTTTTTAGCTTTAAGCTTTCCCGTTAAACAACTGTGTTTATGTGTGATTGATTTTGCTTCATATGTGTTTTGCAATTGCTGATTTAATTTCCACAAAGAATTAAGTGGAAGGATTATGTATTTAACATAAGTTTAATTTGTTAGATCAGGGGAGTCTGGTAATATACATTCATCTTATATAATTTCTACATGGTATCAGAGCAGTGTTAATCACTTGAGATTGCAATATTGAAGCGATATTGAGTTTTGTGCTGGTGGACAATTCGAATTTGCTGCAAGAATTTCTTGGTGTGATAGTTGAGTATTTATTGAAATGGATTTCAAAGGGTTGTGGTTAAAGTATGCCCTTGAAAGTAGATCAAACTACATAGCCTAGAAGGACAGGATGGAGGTGGTTCTTGAAGATAATGGTTTGAAGGATTTCATCGATAGCGATGTTCCTAAGCCTACTTCTAGTGATGTTGCATTACTTGATGCCTGGAAAAAGAAGGTAGCGAAGACAAGAAGAATTGTGTTGGAAGGTGTGAAGGACCATATTGTGTCAAACCTTCACGAGAAAGACACTCCATTTGCAATGTGGAAGGCTTTGACAGATCTTTTCCAAAGCATCAACGACCATAGGAAGTTGGCGCTGAAAGATAAGCTCAGAAAAATCAAAATGGAGAAGGGCGACAATATTCCAAAATATCTCACGAATTTTTTCCAATGTAGGGATGAGCTGGGGAGTGTGGGAATCACAGTTATGGATGATGACTTGGTGAGATTGGCTCTCCTTAGGTTACCAAAGAGTTGGAATAGTTATCAAGACTCTGTCAATGGACGAGAGAAATTGCCGGATTGGGAGCGACTTTGGTCAGATTTAGTGCAGGAGGAGATAAGGCGAAGTACCAGAGATGGCTCTTCATCGAAGAATGATGATGAAGAGAATCGCGCTTTGGCTTCCAAAGAAAGGAAATGGAAGGGGAAGGAATCCCATCCAAAATCCAAGGCTAAAGGCAAGAAGCTAGATATTTCCAAAGTGAAGTGTTTTCACTGTCACGAACATGTGCGTCTTGCCACTAATTGCCCACAGAAAAAGAATAACAAGAAGGTTGCTGGAGCTACAACGGTTGAGGCCTTAGCCTCGAAATTTGAACTTGATTTCTCTTTGATCGCATGCTTGGTTTCAAGCGTAATGGGATCAGTGTGGTATCTTGATAGTGGTGCTTCCTTCCACATGACGGGAGACAAGGAGTTGTTTAGTGACTTGGAAGAGAAAGATCTCCAAATGCATATAGAGATGGGCAATGATAGTAGATATTGTGTGATAGGAATTGGAACCATTACCTTTGAGAGGGAGTTAGGTAAACCATTTTTGTTGAAACATGTTATGCATGTTCCAGGTCTGAAGACGAACTTGGTCTCGGTCGTGATGTTGGAGGACAGAGGTTATGACGTTGTTTTCAGCGAGGAAAAATATTTCCTGCAATGTAAAACAATCGTTCAAACCAAGAGAATAGGGATTCGAGTTAAGAATCTCTACAAGCTGGAGGTATATGGCTGCACTATAATGATGGGCAAAGTAGAAGAAGTGGTGAGCCAGGATGAGGACGAATTATGGCACAGAAGATTGGTCCATTTTCACCATGGCGCCTTGAATCTTTTGCAGCAGATTTCTACTGGACTTCCCAAGGGTAATCTTGCGCAGTAAAATCAGTGCAAGGGATGTACTATGGGTAAGTTTGTGAAGACCACCTTTCATGAGAAGGAGAATCATGCTTCTGTGATCCTGGAGAGAATTCACACAGACGTGTGTGGACCTTTCTCGGTTGCTTCAACAACAAAACATAGGTATTATGTTATATTTTTTTATGACAATTCTCGTAGATGCCAGATATTTTTCATGTAGAAGAAGAGTAAAACATTCTCAAAGTTATGTGAGTTTAGAGCATTGGTGGAGAAGCAGTTGGGGAAGCAAGTGAAGGCTCTACGGAGTGATAATGGTAGTGAATATATCTTGAACGAATTCAAAGACTTCTATAGCAAGGAATGAATTCAAAGAGAACTCATAGTGCCTCATAAGCCATAACAGAATGGGGTCACAGAGAGGAAGAACAAAACGATCATGGGTGCTGCACGAGCTATGCTGCGTGACCAGGGCCTACCGATGCACTTGTGGGCGGAAGCATGCAACACTTAGGTTTATGTGCAAAATTGTTGTCCACATAGAGTACTTGGCATGAGTATACATGAAGAAGATTTTACTGGTAAGAATAATGATATTTCTCATTTGAAGAATCTTGGCTCATCTATTTGCATTCATGTGACAAAGGACGCCAGGAAGAAGCTGGAGCCGACTACAGAAGTTGGGATATTTCTGGGGTACACAGAAACACCCCAAAATTATCGTGTGTATTTTCCAAATAGTCGGATGACTGTGGTGCGACGGGATAAAAAATTCAATGAGGAGAAATCCATGAAGTTGTCGCTTGAGAGGGAGCTACACTTGCATGCAAAGGAGGAACTTCTTGTTCCCAAAGATGAGCCTCAAGATGTGGATCAGCCACAGGAGGAGGATCATGGAGTGGAGGAATCCACTCACGCGGAGCCAAACATCAGAACAGGCAGAAGGCGTACCACAGAAGCTAAGAGACCGAAGTTTGATGCAACACAGAATGTAGGAGTCCCAACATCACAGTGCAAAGACAAACAATCACCTGACCGATTCACTGGATACATGGATCTCATGAGAAAGTGTATTGTGACAAAGCCATATTCCTTTGAGGAAACATCATAGGAGCCCACATGGGTAGATGCCATGGTGGAGGAGTATGACTCCATTGTTAGAAACAATACTTGGGAGATTGTTCCAAGGTCGGTTGATAAATCAGTGGTAGGTTCAAGATGAATCTACAAACTAAAGCAAGTTGTTGATGGGAGCGTTGACAATTATAAGGAAATATTTGTTGCCGGAGGCTTCTCACAGATTGAGGGGATTGATTATGAAGAAACCTTTGCACCTGTCGCACGATATTCTTCCATAAGGACCATTCTTACTCTCTCATCGTAGATGGGTTGCACATTCATTAGATGGATGTGAAGACTATGTTCCTTAATGGGATCATTGAGGAAGAAGTGTACATTGAGCAGCCTGAAGTATTTGAGATCTTCAGCAGCGAGTCGCATGTGTGCAGACTCAAAAGAGTTCTATATGGGCTAAAGCAAGCACCTCGTGCTTGGTACACACGAACCAACAACTATTTCACTGGACTTGGCTTCACCAAGAGTGAGGCAGATGAAAACCTATACCAAATTGTGGTGGAGGGTAAGCTTTTAATCATTTTTCTTTATGTTGATGATTTAATACTAAAGGGTGATGAGCAGTTGATACACTCATGCAAGGAAGATCTTGAAAAGGATTTTGAGATGAAGGATTTGGGCGGCCTTCATTATTTCCTTGGATTGGAAATATGGCAGCAAGAAGGTGAATTGTTTGTGTCTCAAGGCAAGTATGCTTGGGAGATACTTGGTGAGTTTCATATGAAAAACTGCAAGCCCATGGATACTCCTCTTCTAGGAAATTGGAGGAAAGAGGATGCTACATCGGTAGAGGTAGTGGATGCTACTGTCTATCGACAGTAGGTGGGTTCGCTCATGTATTTAGTTAATACAAGACCGGACATATGTTATGCGGTGAACCAACTTAGTCAAGCGATGGTTAAGCTTACCAAGCTCTTTTGGAAGGCATGAAAGCATGTCCTGAGATATCTCAGGGGCACATCTGAGTATGGCTTATGGTACAAACAGATGGATGAGGTGAAGTTGCATGGCTTCACGGATGCAGATTGGGCAGGCAGCCCAATGGACAGAAAGAGCACATCAGGAGGGTTTAGCTATCGGATCTACAATAGTTTCTTGGTACAACATGAAACAAAGATCTGTGGCACTCATTTCAGTGGAAGTAGAATACATGGAAGCAAGACAAGATGCATGTGAGGCCATCTGGATGAGCAAGATCCTAGTTAGTTTGTTTGGTTCTCATTTAGATCCTACAGTGATACATTGTGATAATCATATTTTCATTAAACTCTCTATTAATCCTGTGTTTCATGATATATCTAATCATATAGATATATGGTTTCATCATATCAGATATTGTGTGCAGCGGAAGATCATGTTGCTTCAGTACATTTCTACGAAAGATCAGGATGCAGATATTATGACGAAGGCGCTCACCAGGAGAAAATTCGAATACCATAGAGGCAGTATCGGGGTGAAGGATAATCCCTATCTTATTGAGAGGGAGTGTTGAGATTCAACAAGATGATGAGCTTAGTGAAAATTAAGCACCTTCACTAAATGTGACCTGCAGGCTATTTTTAGGTGTATGTCTATTTTTAGACATGGTGAGCATATTCTATAAGTTGAAGGATGCTATTTGTAGATGGTTGATCAAGTTGGAAAAATAGATGAAATTCTATTTTTAGTATATTGGGCGAATTCTATTTATAGATCACTAATATAAAAATAGATGCATGTCGATTATTATTAGCCCTTAATAATAATCCGACAATAAATTTCAACTTATTCTCTTGGAGCACTTTATTTCAGTGAACAGATTTGGAAAATCAGTGGGCTGAAGGAATTATGCAATTCCTAGGGTGGTTGGTGACTCATGCATGGAGGACTCAATTAGAACTGGAGTGGCAGAGTTGTGACAGATTTGGAAGAGTAGTTATGGGAGTTGTTATTTAGTTTAACTCAGTTTTTCTAGTTGTATCTAGTTCTAACTGAAGATACACTAGTGAGAGTTTAATGAATTAATTATTTAATTAATTCACAACTAGAGACTCACTTGCAACTGAACAAATACAACATTTAACTACTTGCATGTCAGTTCCAGTGGAGACCCAGTGGAGAGATAGGTGAAAGGGTGAGATGGACTATCTGTTATGACTATAGTGATGCATTCAATGCATCTGACACACATTGGAGATGCCAATGAGGATTGCGTAGTCAAAGAAAGACCAATTCAAATTCTTTCAGGCATATTTTTCAGTAGGGATTGCGCAATGGAGGCAGGCTGTCAGGAAGAAAAAAATTGGTGCATAGATATGAAATTTTTTGCATGACAGTGCGCAATGATTGTTGATTGTACTGAGAGCTTGATGTACTAATATTTGTATGATATTGTTACATGATCCATTGATATACATAATATATGATATTTGGGGTTTTTAGATTTAAGCTTTCCTATTAAAAAACTATTTTTATGTGTGATTGATTTTGCTTCATATGTGTTTTGCAATTGGCGATTTAATTTCCGCAAAGAATTAAGTGGAAGGATTTTGTATTTAACATAAGATTAATTTTTTAGATCAGGGGAGTCCGGTTATATACATGCATCTTGCATAATTTCTACATGGTATCGGAGAAGTGTTAATCACTGGAGATTCCAATATTGAAGCGGTGTTGAGTTTTGTGCTGGTGGATAATTCGAATTTGCTGCAAGAATTTCTTGGTGCGACAATTGAGTATTCTTTGAAATGGCTTTCAATGGGTTGCGGTTGTTGTATGTCGTTGATGGTAGCTCGAACTATATAGCCTAGAAGGACAATATGGAGGCAGTGCTTGAAGATAATGGTCTGAAGGAGTTCATCGATAGCGATTTTCCTAAGCCTACTTCCAATGATGTTGCATTACTTGATGCCTGGCAAAAGAAGGTAGCGAAGACAAGAAGTATTATGTTGGAAGGTGTGAAGGACCATATTGTGTCAAGCCTTCACAGGAAATCCACTCCATTTGCAATGTGGAAAGCTTTGACAAATATTTTCCAAAGCAGCAATGACCATAGGAAGTTTGTGGTGAAAGATAAGCTTAGAAAAATCAAAATGGAGAAGGGCGACAGTATTCCAAAATATTTCACGAAGTTTGTCCAATGTAGGGATGAGCTGGGGAGTGTGGGAATAACAGTTGTGGATGATGAATTGGTGAGCTTGGCTCTCCTTGGGTTACCAAAGAGTTTCCACAATTATCAAGACTCTATCAATGGACGGGAGAAACAGACGGATTGGGAGCGAATTTGGTTGGATCTAGTGCAAGAGGAGATAAGGCGAAGTACCAGGGATGGCTCTTCATTGAAGAATGATGATGAAGAGAATTTCTCTTTGGCTGCCAAAGCAAGGAAAGGGAAGGGGAAGAAATCCCATCCAAAATCCGATGTTAAAGGCAAGAAGCTGGATTTGTCCAAGGTGAAGTGTTTTCACTAACATGAACATAGGCATCTCACCACTAACTACCACAAAAAAAGAAGAACAAGAAGGTTGTTGGAGTTGTAATGGGTGAGGCCTTAGCCTCGCAATTTGAACTTGATTTCCCTTTGGTCGCATTCTTTTTTCAAGCACATTGGGATCAATGTGGTATCTTGATAGTGGTGCTTCCTTCCACATTACGGGAGACAAGGAGTTGTTGAGTGACTTGGAGGAGAAAGTTGTCCAAATGCATATAGAGATGGGTGACGATGGTAGATACTGTGCAACCAGAATTGAAACCATTACCTTTGAGAGGGAGTCAGGTAATCCATTTCTGTTGAAACATGTTATGCATGTTCCAAGTCTGAAGAAGAACATGGTCCCAGTCGCGATGTTGGAGGATAGAGGTTATGATGTTGTTTTCAGCGAGCGAAAATCTTTCCTGCGACATAAAACAATGGGTCAAACCAAGAGGATAGGGATTCGAGTTAAGAATCTGTACAAGCTGGAGGTAGATGGCTGCGTTGGAATGATGGGAAAAGTAGAAGAAGTGGTGAGTCGGGACGAGGGCGAATTATGGCACAGAATATTGGGTCATCTTCACCATGGCATCTTGAAGATTTTGTAGCAGATTTATACTGGACTTCCCAAGGGTACTCTTGCACAGTTAGATCAGTGCAAGGGATGTACTATGGGTAAGTTTGTGAATACCACCTTTCATGAGAAGGAGAACCGTGATTCGGTGATCCTGGAGAGAATTCACACAAACGTGTGTGGACCTTTCTCGTTGCTTCAACAACAAAACACAGGTATTATGTTATATTTGTTGATGAATATACTCGTAGATGTTGGATCTTCTTCATGCAGAAGAAGAGTGAAACATTCTCAAAGTTCTGTGAGTTTAAAGCATTGGTGGAGAAGGAGTTGAGGAAGCAACTGAAGGCTCTACAGAACGATAATGGTGGTGAATATATCTCGAACAAATTCAAAGACTTCTGTAGCAAAGAAGGAATTAGAAGAGAACTCATAGCGCCTCATAAGCCACAGCAAAATGGGGTCGCAAAGAGGAAGAACCGAATGATCGTGGGTGCTACAGGAGCTATGCTACATGACTAGGGCCTACCGATGCACTTGTGGGCGGAAGCATGCAACACTTTTGTTTATGTGAAAAACTCTTGTCCTCATAGAGTACTTGGCATGAGTACACTTGAAGAATATTTTACCAGTAAGAAGCCTGATATTTCTCATTTGAATATTTTTGGCTCATATGTTTACATTCATGTGATAAAGGACACCAGGAAGAAGCTGGAGCCGACTGCAAAAGTTGGGATATTTGTGGGGTACACAGAAACACCCCAAAATTATCGTGTGTATTTTCCAAACAGTCGGATGACTATGGTGCAACGGGATATAAAATTAAATGAGGAGAAATCCATGAATTTTTCACTTGAGAGGGATCTACACTTGCATGCAGAGGAGGAACTTATTGTTCCCAAAGATGAGCCTCAAGATGTGGATCAAACACAGGAAGAGGATCATGGAGTGTAGGAGACCACTCATGCAAATCCAAACATCAGAATAGGCAGAAGGCGTACCATAGAAGCTGAGAGACTGAAGCTTGATGTGGCACAGAATGTAGGAGTCCCTACATCATAGCGTAGATAGAGACAGCCACCTGACTGATTCATTGGATACATGGCTCTCATGAGCAAGTGTATCATGACAGAGCCATCTTCCTTTGAGGAAGCACTACAAGAGCCCACATGGGTAGATGCCATGGTGGAGGAGTATGAATCCATTGTCAGAAACAATGCTTGGGAGATTGTTCCAAGTCCGGTTGGTAAATCAGTGGTAGGTTCAATATGGATCTACAAATTAAAGCAAGCTTCTCATGGGAGCATTGAGAAGTATAAGGAAATATTTGTTGCCTGGGGCTTCTCACAGATCGAGGGGATTGATTATGAAGAAACATTTTCACTTGTCGCACGGTATTCTTCCATAAGGACTATCCTTGCTCTCTCAGCGCAGATGGGTTGGCACATTTATCAGATGGATGTGAAGACTGTGTTCCTTAATGGGATCATTGAGGAAGAATTGTACATTGTGTTAGCCACCTATAAATTTTTTGTCAAGCAAACAGGTGGCTAAATTGTTTTTGAGCCTTCAAGAGATACATTTCCTTTGAAAATATATCATTCTTGAAGCCTCTATGTGTCCTTTTCCTTTGAAAATATCTTCACTGCTGTTTCCATCCAAAAATCCTCACTGTCTGTGAAAAATTGTGCTCAGAGAAGCCTTAATTTGCCCGTTGTATCCCTGCAAATTTCCCCATTTTAAACCCTTTTTTCCTTTCCCAAATTTCCCCTTTGACACCCAAAAAATCCCTCTCCAAGCCTACTAAATCATCTTATCTCCCCTTTTAACCTTACAAACACCCTTTTTTTGGCTTAAAAATCCCTTTTTCCCCCTACCTAAAACCTCCTTTAAGCCTTAAAAACTCTATTTTTAGGCCTAAAAATGCACTTTTTTTATCATAAACAGGCTTAGCACCTTTTCGGCCAACCCCTAACCACTTCCCCCCATAAAACCCAGTGCTAAGACCAAGCGTTAAGGCGCAAGGTGCTTATCGCAATCGGAAGGATGGTCGGGAGTGCAATTCTGTGTTAAAACGAAAAACTCCGATGCGAGAAAAAATTTGTTCTATGGGTCTCGGGAGCATTACCAGCCGTCGATCTGAAAAGATCCGATGATCCACGATTTTTTTCCCACACCCCCGCCTCATCTCTTTGTAAACCTCTAATGGCCATCTCCACCGTTGATTCCCCTTTGATCCAATGACCATCGCAGTGCCGCGCCCATCGCCAATCGGAACTTTTTATTGTGCCACCCTCCATCTCCCCAATTGGCCGATCCTCGATTGGATCCTGGCCATTGAATCCACAAGAACCAACGGCAAAGATTTGATCTCATTCTTCCCTGTGTCCCCGATTGGCCACCCTCGATCCAATCATAGCCATTGATCTACAGCCAATCCAACGGTCCAGATGCAATCGCTTCATGAGCCCATCGGAGATTTGGCCCCTGCCTCCTTTGGTTCCTATTAGATCGCAGTCATCCATCCCGTTTGATCTGATGGCTCATATTCCTCCCGCGCATTCATATGGCCCTTTACCTCTGCCTCATCTTTAAATCTACACCGTTGATCTCCTGAGCTCCAACGGTCAATATTCCTCCCGCCCACTAACCAACTCCTCTGCCTTTGTTTTTCCTCTGCAGATCTCGACCGTCCATCGCGTCGATCGGACGGCTCACATCCAAACCACCTTTGATCGGCCCCCACCCTTCCGACTGCGCATCTCCTCGTATCGTGCTCCATCCATCACCGTCAGATATCATGGTCCCAGATCCAACGGACAACATCAATATCGCGCAACTTTGGCATCCAAGGTTTAACCGTTCAAATTCACGTGATATGGGCGGATTCATTTTTCCATGTGTCGGTCGGTGGACCATATCGCATGATTTTGGGAAAAATTTAAAACCACCCTTTTGCAACGTGAAAATAGCTGTTTCCTCTGGAAAACCACTTCCCCTCTTCTGCCTTTGAAAATTCCTCCATGTAATCCCGACCGTTGATCTATATAGATCAACGGCCCTCATCGCATCACGTTCTCCATTCACATTTTTTCATCGCGCTACCATGGAGTTTCATCGAATCATCACAGCCGTTGATCTCCTCTTGAGATCTAACGTTCTATGTTAAATCGCCCTCCGCCCATGCCATTTCCCACCATTCATGACTGATTTCATTGCATTTTCATACATTTCCTTTGTATTTCGCCAAAGTTTAAAACTTTACATTTTGCATTAAAAATCATTTCTTCCGCCCAAACATTAGAACTTTATGTTATAACATTAAAGTTATGTTTCTCCATCTGACCTCCTTAACCCACTCCATTAGTTAATCATCTTCGTCGATCATCTCCACCAAACTTTATCGGATGGTTTTGAAGCATTTCTTCACCAGACCTTCGTCAAGCCATTTTCTTACCATTACACTGCATTTTTCAGTCGTGTTCCATTGCATCCACTGCATTCATCTCTGCTGCGCTACCATCCTCACAACCTTCCACTACATCCATCCTCCACTCCCACATGGATTTCTTAACATTTTTGTGTGTTTCTGCAGGGAATATAGACGGTGAAAATCGTTCTGTTCTACACAGTCACTGTTAGTGACACAATAGCGCTGATGAAGTTTTATCAGAGCCAAAGATTGCAGGAAAAATCCTGGGAGGGTTTTAAATGCATATTTCATCCAAATCAGGTGTATTAACTCCGTTTAAACCTCCGGCACCATAAGCCCTGCAAATTCACAGACAGAGACAGTCAATGAAGCAGAAAAGAGTATCAGTAAATGATTAAAGAGTTTAAAGGCCTGTAATTGAAGTTTTTAAGCTTTAATTCAATGTTTAAAGAGAAAATGTACCAGATTGAAGACCTCGTGATTAAAAAATAAGGCCTAATGAGGCCTAAAGCACAGAAAATAATATTACCAATGTCACACATCAGCAGAAGGTTCTTTCCTGTGAAAGGACAAGTTCCCATACTGTTTTTATTCTACATCGAGCTCCTGAGAAGATCTCCACTCTGACATAAAGTCCTAAAATGTTGCTAGAGCATTTGTTATGTAGTATGGCAGACCTGAAAGTCATTTATCTGCCCTTTTCTTATCACCAGAGTACTACAGAGTACTACAGCCGAAAGTACATCAAAGAACATACCCATAGTTACTATCAGCCTGTCGAAGACCACTCTTTCACCCAAAGAGTACTAAAAATCAATGCATGGATATTAAAACAGAATGGGCCTCAAGTTCTCTTCCTCTACTTCTGTTTTAATGTTTCATCTACCTCCTCTGCCTCTCTTTCAGCTATAAGAACTCAAGAAAAACACACTGTTGTGGTTGGTTGTTGATCGTATATCTGTGAATCATAAGTTGTTTCTCTTGAGATATAGTTTGTGTGTAAAGTTGTAAGATAGGCTGAGGAAGATGTTTTCAGACTAAATATCAAACTGTTGGACAATTTTGCACATGACTGGTGTTTCTCTTTAATATGACAAGCACATTTCTTTGGATATTGATTTAAAGCAGCGGTGATGTTTTCTGCCTTTGTCTCTGTTTTCCTTCTGTAATTCATTACATTCCATTTCTCTGGTAAGAATCAGAAATCTGGCTTAGGATATACCCATGCATGGTACCCTAATGCTCTTGCTCTTCTTATCTTTGATGTTTTCTACTGATTGTGTTATCTAAGAACTAATTCAAGATAATTTAACCATTGTGGTAGTTGTTATTCACTGCTAACTGATGTATGAATTTATGAATCTGTTCTTAGATGTTCTTGTTGGATTTTAATTAAAAGAATTGGGATATTGGGACTTTAGATTGCTGATTCTATCTCACTAGGGTCTTCTTCAATCAATTGAACCTTTCTAAGTTCCCTTAAGTTGAATGTCGAGGCATTGAAATTTCAAAGCCTTTCTCTGATCTCAGGCCTTCTCCTTTGTGTTTAAATCTTAAATGTTTCTTGTTGTCTGAAGAGTTAACCTTTTAGGGGGTGGATCATAGGTGTTTAATGGCATGCCCTATCCCTAGATCTAATTCCTAAGTGGTCGCCTCGGAGGTTTCCTTGTCATTCACCTTCATTCCCTATCATTTCATACCACACTATCATCTTTAAAGACCCTTTGTTTTAGATGACTAGCCCAATTGAAAGCCTTGGATACTAAATAGCATGTAAACCCTTTTATGACTTCATTGCCCAATGGTCTCGAGTGTTCTCTAAAGTATCTCTCCTTTGCCTAAAATCCTCTTTTCTCACCCTTTGTCTTGTATTGAACCCTTCCTTCATGTTTCCAAAAAACCAAACAAACAAACAAACAAAACAAACCTTGTGCCTTATAACTAGCCTAATACCTTGAAACTGAACTTCAAAGACATATACCTTTGCCTTTATAGAGAGATCCCTCTCTGGACCCAGGAGGGCTAGATCCTGAGGTCCCAAAGTGGTTTTGATGTTGTCTTATCTTTTAGTATTGCCAAACTTGCCAAAACATAGGAACCCCAACATAATGGTGAGTCCACTAGGGAATTTCTGAGTGTTTTCCATCTTATTACATCACTAGGACCTCAGAAAACCAAAATCTCTGGTTAGATTGGCAGTTAATCACTGTGGTGGACAACAAACCTTCTTGAAACATTCTAAAACTTCCACCTGGCAACTCCATATCTCTCTAATGATTAAAAGACTCCACTGGTGATCAGTAGGCTTGCAGATTATCTTGGTTTCACAAGACTCCACTGGGAGACTAGCCTTAATTACAACATCAACCATATTAGAAGTAACAAGTAGGATTAAGCTTCTTTGTTTAAAGACAACATACTGGCTTCAAGAACCATTCATACAAGAGCTTATCCTAACCCAAACCCACCTGAAGTAGTTGACAACCCTAAGAGCATTCTTAGGAAATCTCCCACACCTAGGAAGCCAACTATTTCCAGAGAAATCCATAGAGCTAACTCTACACTAGAAGACTCTATAGCTCTATCAAACACTCTTTTTGACTTAGACTCACAAAGTAGTTTACCTAGAACTAAGTCATTCAGTGCTCTAGACCAGTCAGACCTTGAGCTTCCTGGTTCACCATCTCACAGTGACCAACCCATTAGGGATAGAAAGACCCCTCCATCTACACCTCCGGATATTCATTTCATTCAAAACTTGGGGCTTTGTCACCCTAAATCAGCTCAACAGGGTGTTGTTGGTCCTAGTATTCCTGTCACCCACATACCTACTACTCAAGCCAATCCTTTACCCCCTCAAAACATCATCATGGGAGCTTGGTATGCACCTCTGGTGTTACCATAGCCCCTAGTGCCTTTACCCAATGATTATCAGTAAAAAATCCCACATTTCACTACAAAAGAGTCTACCACAGCTCAACATCATGTATATAGGATGGAAGATTCCTTTGACTATATGGAGATAGATGATGAGACAGTCAAGATGAGAATATTTGCCCAGAGTTTAGGAGGTGATGTGAAGAAGTGTTTTAAAGGCCTACCTCCTAATAGTATCCATGATCTTCCCTCTTTATATCAATCCTTCATAAACAGATGGGAAGTCAAGACCAACCCTCTCCAAATCTTAGTAGAATACAAGAATCTTAAAAGAAATGTAGGAGAGAGTGTCTATGACTATTCTACAAGGTTTAATAGCGTTTATAACGCTCTTCCTCCACATATGAAACCTCCCCAGGGTATGGCTTTAGTGAAATATCCTGAAGGCTTTGATGCTGACATGGCCTACCAGCTTAGGGAGAGAGATTACAACACATTGGAAGATATGAAAAAGGGAGCAGTGAGTGTAGAGGCTAACCTGATTGAAAAGAGAGCCAGAATGAGTTTTGAGAAAAAGGTAACATATAGGGATGACACAACAGCTTCCACATCCGATCCCAAGTATGACAGTCCAGCGAAAATATGGAAAGGCTAGAGAAAATGATGGAAAAAATGGTTGTCACAGTTAGTAATCAGAACAGAAACCAAAATCAAAACCAGAACTTTAGGAGAAACAATCCCCCAAACAGACAGAAAGATTCTGATCAACAAGTCATACCCCCATTTCAAGAGAACTTCCTTGATGAGGATGAGTGGATAATAGAAGAGTTCGAGGGTACCACAATAAACATGTTGGAAATAGACAACTCGATCCACAACTGCTCCACAGAAGACAATCAGTCCACATACTCACATTGGGATGAGGAAAGGTTAGAATCCGAGGATTACAGGCTAGGGTTTGAAAATTCCATCATGCAAGTCGGAGAACAGTATGAACTTAAAAGCAAAAAGTGCGTAGACACTTCCAAACCAAAAGCTTCTGAGATTACCATTAAGAAAAGACCTAAGAAAATTCCTAAGGTAACTGCTGAAAGTATCAAATCAGCAGCTGAGAGTTCTGGGAAGAAAAAAGAAGAAGACAGCCAAAATGCTGATAAACAAAGTCAACAAACTAGAAGCACTAGCATTGCAGCTAATTCCCTTGATAAAACAGCCACAAGCACTGTACATAGTGAGAATCAGCACACTGATTCTGCCACTAAAGTAGTGGCTAACAAAACAGAGTTGAGTCTTACAAAGAGTCAATCTCCCTTCAATTTGGAGAGTGATATTTCTAAAATTAAAATCTTTATCCCACTCTCTAAGCTGGCCACTCAGGATGTATATAAAGGCCAAATTTTGAAAGCTTTAAATCTAGGTGAAAACAGTGACACTGTCAATCTAAGTGATGGCCAACCAGCCCTTCTGTTTGGTCCAAAGATAGAAGGGAAGTATTAGGAAGGGGTAGTACCTCCTTTTTATATCAGTCTCAATATCCATGAAAAGATCCTTCACAACGCAATGCATGACTCTGGGGCTTCACACAACCTAATGCCTAAGGTAGTTATGGAGAGGTTAGGCCTAGATATAACCCATCCTTATAAAGATTTATATTCATTTCACTCTATCAGAGTGAAGTGCCTTGGCCTAATCAAAGACCTGTGTGTGAACCTGACCTAGATTCCAGCCAAATGTATGGTTATGGATGTTGTAGTGGCAGATGTGCCACCTAATTATGGCATGCTGTTGTCCAGGTCATGGGGCGCCAAGCTTCAAAGTACAATGCAGATGGATGGGTCATATGCCACAATCCCTATCTTTAACTAGCTTAGGAGATTGTATAGAGAGGCACAAATGAAGTTCATGGTCAGTAGCCCTGAAAAGCTTGAAAATTCACTTTTGTACTCTGTACACACGGATCTGGACTCCTTTATCCTTTGCAACGATGAACCCATGGATGAGCCAGACCTAGAAGACAGAGATGCAAGCAATAGAGTAGAGCCCATAGATTTTAACATAATGGCCACTCTAGACATGGAAGAAAGAGAAGTAGAAACCTTTGGACAGTGCACTGAATCTGAAACTCAGAGTAAACAAAACCAGGACTACAAACAGCTGGCTAGTCATCTCATTGAACTCCATACACATCATGAAGAACAAAATGCTCCACACCACGGTGTAGACCCCACAATACAACATACCAATGAAACCAACGTTAGGGAGGAAAACGATGATAAACCTAAAAACAATCCCTTATGGAGAATGAATTTCAATGGGTCTTGCACTAGAAAGACTGCAGGAGCGGGAGTGTGGTTACATAACACAGAGAGTGACTACGCTGAGAGTCATGCCTTCAATCTGAACTTCAAATGTACAAACAACATCGCAGAGTATGAGACTCTTATCCTAGGCTTGAATTTGTTGAAAAAACTAGGAGCCCAAAGGATAGTTGTACACGGAGACTCTAAGTTAATCATAAAACAAGTGAACGGAGAGTATACAGCTAAAAACCCTAGATTGAGAGCATACAGGAATGATGTTATGTATTTACTGAAAACCTTTGTAGAGTATGAACTGGTGTTTGTTCCTAGGAGTCAGAACATAAT